>CAEGAE010085299.1:0-95427 GCA_903067095.1 Girardinus metallicus
TTTGTGTTTCTACTAATTTGGTTTGCATTTGTTTTTGGTTCCAATTGCTTCTAGTCTTGTCCTGGGTTTTGAGCCTTATTGCGTTTTAAATTAGAATAATAAAGTCTATTTTTAATATTGTAAAGGAATGTATAAATAAAGTATATTTTGTATGCTATTTCTGTTTCCTCATTTTCAGCCAGACCTACCTGGGTATAAGTAATTGGGAAACTCTAGACCACTTGGTAATTCAGTAGGCTACCAGTGGCTTTAGGGCCACGTCCTCGGTCACAATCCGGGTTCTTTCCCCCGTGTTACACTTACTACATGCAACAATCTCATATTTTTTTTCAAACTTACATTACAAAATTTTTAAATTTTCTATCTAAAAGCTTGTTATGTTGAAAAAAAAAAAACAAGAATTGCAAGAAATACTGAGTGTATTCAAACTCCTGTCTTGACAGACCTAATGAACCTATACCAGTCTGATTAAGGGGTAAGTATGAACAAACCAAAGAAATATGCATCTAAATAAATAAACAGAGGAGACGGAGAGAGAGAAATAAATATTTATTTATTTATTAAATAAATTTATATATATATATATATATAGAGAGAGAGAGAGAGTGCTTTCGGCTTCCTCTCTGTTTTGGGATTAGGATGGCTGCTTGGAAACAATATCTACCAAAACAAGCAGTCTCAGGCACCAATCCACTGTAAATTAGCCATCCCTGGGCCAACCTCACCAAATAACCAAGAAGAAAAACAACAAGATGCCAAAGGTGGGCATCTTCGGCCAGCAACTCGAACAATCTGCATCCTCAGATCTGTTTTGTTTTGTTCTTTAGCTGTTGATGATTCCAAGCTCCAGATCTGTCTGTAGTGTCTGCAGAAACTCTCACCCTGGCATCATCAACAGCTCCGTGCTCTGTGCAGGATATGTGGAGGAAGGCAAGGATGCTTGCCAGATATTTAAATAGGCTTATGAATCAGCATATTAAACACTTAGTAATCCACATTGAGCTCTATTAGAATTTCAAACTGAATCCAAACGCTTTGTCCCCAGAATGACTCTGGTGGCCCTCCTGTGCAACGGTGAGCTGCAGGGTGCTGTATCCTGGGGTACTGGATGTTCAGAGAAGAACTAACAGTGTAACTTTTAACCAGAAAAAAATATTTGAATTAAAGTAAGTTTGAACTTTATCTGAACTTTGACTGATTTTATTCTCTTAAGTCTGTAGCTTTAGCAACTGGCTGTAGAGTACCAGGGCCAACAACTAAGTGATCCAATCTCTTCACCTGGACCACACAGTTTAACATAATATATTCAATCTGACAGACTGAGTAGTAAAATAAATACATGTCCAGTTTAATTTCCTTTTCTCCTTTGTGGAATTGAAATTGTTCCAGTTGGATAATAGGTCAATATTATTCCCGTAGCTTTTTCAGGACAGGTTTGTAATTCTTTGTGACAACAGGCTATAGTATAAAAACTATAAATACCTTTTTGCAAAGAGTGTAATGTAGATTAAATGTGTACTACTTGCACAAATCCAGTGCAGTAACAAAAAAAAATAATATCAGAACATCTCATTTAAAAATATAAATAATATATATACTTATTTGAATTAAATTCACCAATGTTTCATGTTTTCTTCACTTGTGGATAATGGTTCTTAAAGTGGCCCTGCGATGGACTGGCGATCTGTCCAGGGTGTGCCCCGCCTCTCGCCTATTGAGAGCTGGAAATGGGCACCAGCACCCCTCCTGACCCCAATGGGAAAAGGGTGTAAGAAAATGGATACAAGGGTTTATACAGTGGTTTGCTGGAGTCCCAAAGCCTTAGATCAGACTTTGCAATCATTTTCACACTGTTAGTTATCAATTTTCTTTTCTTATCTCTTCTTAAATTTCCTTAGATTGGGGCACTGTATGATGGTTTTTGACATTTTTTACACTTTTTCTTGGTTCTCTCTACATAATTTAAGTCCATCACAGGGTAGCAGAGAGAGCAGCTTCAACAGACCTTATGAAAAAGAAGGTAATTCAAAATTGGTGAATGGTGAGCAGAACAGCATCTTTTGCAGTTAATCATGGTGGACATCAAATTGTGGTTTTAGTCTTTTTATTTCATATTCGTTTTTTTTTTTTTTACTAAATGACGAGGTAGGTTTAAGCAATGTTTTATTGTTTATTTCCCTTATGAATTAAAAAGACTGTCATAAACAAACACCACTTACTTACAGGTATTGCTGCAACACAATTAATATTGCATGAAATTAAATTGCAATTTATCCATTAATTTTTGTGCTCTCTTGAGTGTCTCTGACATGTTTTTAGGAGCTTCACAACAAAGTGAGCTCCTAAAATGATTTCACTACTTAAATCTTTTTTCTGATCTAAATTTGAGTAGTGAAAGGAACTCAGGAGTGAAGGTTAAAATAATGTGTGCTAGTACTGATATATAAGGTTATATACCATCTGTTCTCATTCTTGTGATGTTGCATTAAAAATAATGGAAACTGAGGAAAGCAAAGTAAAATCAAGACTCATTTTATGTTGCAAGGCATGCATAATAATCCTGGACATGATGCACTTTTCAGCTTACACTTATTGGAACATTCTAGAAAGAGGGTGCATGCAGAAATATAGTGCAGAAAGCAGCACTTATCTTTATTTGTTTGGTTGAGGAAAGCTTCAAAGTAGAAGGCTTTTAGACTCCACTTATGGCAAAAAGGGTGGAAAAAAAATGACAGGTGGAATTTTTTTCTCTTTATGAATGTTGCAGCAGCAGAGTATTGTGGGTCTTATTCAGTAAAATGTCCCAAAATTAGCAAAAAGTAAATTAAAAGTGATCTTCTGATACTCAATATGTATTTAAAAAATCATATGCATGCATATAGATTTGTGGACGCATGTAATTTTTAAAGGAAATAATTAACTTCTTGTTGGTAGAGATAAAACTGTTTCTCTTTGATATCGTCAAAACAGATTAAAATTAATCAGATTAATGAAGAAAAGCAGAGCTATTGTTAAACAAAAGACCACCATTGAGACATGCATATTTTGTTTACAGTTAGTTCAATTCAGCCATTGTCTGATTATTTTTGATGTATGTTTGAATCTCACTGGTTTTAGATGATTCCTTCTACCAGTAGCAACTTTTCTACTCTGCTGCTCATTTTTTTATGAACCACCTTCAACATCCTCCTGATTATTTTTTGCCTCTGTTTATCTTCCCTCATTCCCTCTTTTTCCTGTTGTTCCGTAAAATGAGATCACAGCTTTAACTGTATTTGGAAAGAATCCCGTTGATCCAGGGCACGAGAGCACAAACTTTGGTGTAAACACCCGGGTAGTTGGCCTGAGCGCAGCCCTGACCCCAAGACACTATTCTCTGCAGCTCTCCCTTACACACCAGAGGGCCGCCGGAGTCACCCTGTGCAGGACAAAGTGAGGTGGAAAAAAGAAAAGAATCCTTCAGAAGAGTTGTACAGTCGATCCATTTTTGTGCAATTGTGCATAAAATACCTGACGAGCATCCTTGCCTCCCTCCAGATTTCCTGCCCACACCATACGCTCAGTGATCATGCCGGGGTAGGAGTCCTCACATTCCTTGTTGGACAATATGGGCACTTCCACACACTGGAGGTAAAATGGGTGGAACACTATAATTTGAGAGAAGATGGAAAAAACATGTTTAAATTGTATTTTTATTGATGGAAAAATTTCAGTGACATTGCTGATATTTAAGTGCAAAATTATTTATACCCCTTGAGTTACTCCACATTTTGTTTATATTTTGTTATATCCACTAATTGAATGCATTGTATTTAAATTTAACGTAAAAAACCATCAAAGTGAAAAGAAATGTTGGATATTTAATGCTGCTGAAACCAAATTTTCTGGCCAATTGTGGGAGAAACTAATGCATTCTATACACACAATTTCTTTGATGAAAGACGGCAGTGGCAGAAATGACTGGGCTCTATTGCGCACCAGAGGAGCTGGTGTGTTCAGCAAAGAAGACTGGGAATTTTCCCACGTAGACTAAATATAAGCATGTGCCATATATTCAAGTATAGGTTCTAAAATAATTGATGGAATATCAAGCATTTGCCTTTCATTTTACTATTATGCACTACTTAGAAAAACAGTTAAATAGGTAGGTAGATAGATATGCATGACAATTATTCAAACTACAGTGTTTAGTGCAAAGAGGACTGAAGCTTTTACATAATTTTATAGAAAATTCTAAATTGTCAATACTAAAAATTTAAAAATGCTATGTTTTTGCAAATATCCATAAGAAAAAGCTGAAAATTAAGATCAAGTCTGCTTAAAATATATATTTAATAAATTTTATTGTCTTCCTGTAACAAGTGATATTTGACATAGAGTAAATGTGAAAAATGCACAGACATCATTGTTTTTCAGCACATATGCAAAAGTGAGTATAATTTAACGTTATTCATGTGCAACTCCTGCTGTGACTGAAGCCAGTAATACAAAAACAAACAAAAACAACAGATTATTTTCCAAAGTAAGGCACATTTCACCTTGATCAGTGTAGATATTCCCCCATCCAGATACCATGCACATGTCTCCAGGTGAGGGACAGGCTTTGGGCAGAGCAACAGGCTTCACATACTCATTGATAGCCACTGGATGTGCCAGTTTCATCAGCATGATGTCATAGTCGAAGGTCTGATAATCGTAACTCTCATGCCAGTAGATGACATCAACAGCCATGAACTGCTCAGTACCTTCATGCATCCAGATGTGATTCTCATCCAAAATGGTAATCTTTGAATAAGGGCTGAAAAGGAGACAAGCAACACATGATTGTCATTCTGAAAAGTTAAATTCTGGCATTTGTGCTGTGGGTGTAGTACACACTTTTGCCAGCAATGGGCAGCAGAGATGATCTGAGATGATGAGAGAACCTCCGCAGAAGTGATAGCCGACATTGAGGGACGCCTGCCAGGGCTGAGAATGGGCTTCACACCGGTAGCCTCCCTCTGTCTTGTCGTCCAGGGCGGCTGCAGCTGTGACATCCACAAAATGCACATCTTCTTCAAGTTTCTGTAAATTTCTTTATCATAAATCATGTTTAGATACTGCTAAGACTTTACCTGCAGCTCCGAAGAGCAGGAAAAAAATGACATTCATTTTGTGGTTTACTCCTGACTTTCTACAACCAGAGTAAATGTGGATGACCTGCTGCCCTCTGCATTTATGTGACCTCCTTTGGATCCCTCCTCCTTCTCGACATCTTGCCACCTCCACTCTCATTCACATCCACCCCGATCTCTACCCACAACTCGGTCTGAGTATTTTTTTTTATTTTTTTTAGAAAACATACCCAGGAATTATCTTAAAAAAAACAACACACAATATATACTCTGAAAATATGCCAGCTAATTATATCTATTTAGTTTTTTCATAAAATTGTTGACTGACTTCTCTGGGTGAAAGAAAGACCATTTTAGTCATTTTGCTGCTTCAGACACCACAGATGGCTTTTTTCTCACCTTTTAAAGCTTTAGTCAATGATGACCTAAGCCACTGCCACACACCAGCACTTTTACTATTTATTCATTTCTTTTGCCACAGCTTTTATTTTAACATTTTGACTATGACAGCTTTTTATTTATATATTTTTTATATTTCTTTATAAACATTGCAACATTCATTAGCTTACTGGGAAATTCTAAAAACAATTAATAGTAGTTAATTGTGTGAAAACCTTGAGAAGATATACAGATGACATTAGAGGTTGTGCTGTGGTGTGGCTGGGCTGGACAAATAAGAAATGTAGTGAATGATAAGACAACAGATTTAGAGGTTAAACATTCAGCAACAAATCTTAAAGCTCAGTGATAACACAGTTTCACAGGAAATAGAAAAAAAGTGAAGCCTGAAAAAGTCTGAGCACAGCAGGCTGGTGGGATATATATGATCCACTGTGGGCCTGGATACCTTCTGATCTCTTAAAACCGTGATACTGCTCTATGTTCTGCTGCTTATTGGAGCTGCTGGTAAATATGCTTTAATACACCCAGAAGGATGCACACAAATATCACGAACACTTTGTTTTGTTTATCCATGAAAGCGCGTGAGCATATGGTTATATGCACTGTAAAACTTAAAAGTAAAAATCTGGCTGGTACTGCAACATATTTTATTTGACATATCTTCTATTTTCTCCTGTTTGTGTGTAACAGTGGCAGTTCCCCACTATGATGGAAGGGTCATTGGTGGGCAGGAGTGTGAGCTGCACTCTCGTCCTTACATGGCGTCCCTTAACTATGGGTACCACTTCTGTGGAGGAGTGCTCATCAGTATTCAGTGGGTGCTCTCTGTCGCACACACTGCCGGTACAAGTATGTATGCAAAGATGCAGAAATAATTGCTTCATAATAGATGGTTTGTTCTGTCAGGTGTTAATTTTGCATATTTGTATCTTTGTTCAAATGGCAATAAATGTAGAGGGCAAGTTTAAACCCTTATCAATAGGAAGATGAGACAAACCAATGTAGAGGCATAGGCTGATAGCCTCCATGCCTCAAAAAGACTAATGAGTGCATATACTATCCAAAACATGGACAAATATTTTAGGAGGCCAACATATCTGTATTACAATATTTTTTATTAGTAAAAAAAAAATCACTTTTATCACATTTTTGATAACATTTATGAGTTTCCATTATCTTTAAGCTTTAATGACCAACAGCAAAATAAAAAAAATGCTTAAAATACATGAACTTGTTGACATCATCATGTACAGCATTGTATCTGTGATTGTGAAAGTCTTTTCCTGCATCAAACTGTGCATGTTTCTTCTGTCAGTCCATATTCGATGCAGATCTTTCTGGGAGAACATGATGTACGTGTATTTGAGGGAACAGAGCAACTCATGAAGACTGACATCATTATCTGGCACCCAAAGTGAATACACCACAGCACTCGTCCACATTCCCGGTCTCTTCCCTTTAAGCACAAGCTATGCTTCACAGTTATTTCCCTCTTGTCTATAGTGAGCTGTGTGCATATCAAAAGGGAGCAAAATCAAATGAAAGGATTCAAAATCCAAACCGTTGGGGATTATCATCTACCAAACAGGAATTTTGAATAAGAAAGCTGGAGATAATTTTGATCTAATGGCTGATTTATCTCACCCTGAAGAAAAGTTTCATGACACAACCTTTAAGACTAATCAGCTCACACAGTCAGCTTTAAAGAAACAGAGTATCAAAAAAGGCTAAAGCAGCACAATGTAACAATAAAAAGGCTTTTTTTCTTTCTTTCTTCCATACCAGTGCATAGTGCAAAATACAGAAGCAAGCTTCAGTATCTTTAATTTATGCATGCAATCAGTGCAGAGAAGCATTTGAGTTTTAGTTTTCTCCATGTGTAGCTATGACTACCAGACTGGACTATGACATCATGCTGATCAAGCTCTTCCATCCAGTAGAGGTGACTGAGGCAGTTGCACCCATCTCACTACCCACCGGCTGTCCAATGGGAGGCTCCGTGTCTGCATGGGGGAACACTGCTAAAGATGGTGAAGAAGGTGATTCAAATTGTACATCAACACTGTAACTGCGTGAATAATTTGGGGTTTCTGTGAGAAACTCTCCACCGTTTTTCTGTTACAGTGAACATGCCCACCCGTCTGCAGTGTTTGGATGTACCCATAGTTGATGATAAGGACTGTGAAAACGCCTATTCAGGCATGATCATGCGCAGGATGGTGTGTGCTGGTTACATAGATGGAGGCAGAGACGCATGCAATGTGAGTCTCCCAGACCTGAACCAACAAATCTGGATCTGTTTGGGAGCTTCACACTTTTACTCTGTGTGGGTGTTTCAGGGTGACTCTGGCAGCCCTCTGGTGTGTGTTGGAGGGGTGCACGGCCTGGTGTCATGGGGTCAAGGCTGCGCTCAGCCCAACTACCCCAAAGTTTATGTTAAGGTATGCGAGTTCCTCTACTGGATTGAAGACACTCTTGCAGCCAATCCTTAAAAAAATATATAAATCCTTCTCTCCTCCCAACAGAGTTCATTGACCTTATGTTCACAATTTATGTGTTGTTCTTTCTCTGACTTTTCCTTGTTCTTCTCTGTCAGGTCTCTGAACTCACTTGAGTTTTTTCTATATGATTTCACATACTTTCTCACATATTTTAAAGACAAGACATATATATGGGTTTAAAACACTTTTTCAACAGGAAATAAATACTATTAAATCTGAAACAGCTTGAGTGAAACTCAAGCACACGAATAAAAAAAAAAAAGAAAAATCACAAGCTTTTTCTTTCATGTTTGAATGAGGCTAATGGGTGAGGTAGCAATTTTCATTGTTTACCCAATGTTTGCTCCTGGCAAGCAATTAGCCTCTTCCACTGTCTTCATAATTTAATTCATTCATAATTCGAGTCCATTTTTTTTACATCTAGGAGGCTGATTAGATGATTTGATTACAAAGAAGATGGTGTGCGAGACTATGTTTAGTAGTTAGGGATCAATTCACCGTGGTGATAATGTCAATGTGATTACTGAACAGCAGGTTGCCACAGAGGGATTACCTCTGTGGCAACCGATGAGAACTGTTGAAAAACAGAAGTTTACATTCACACCATCACTTACATGAAGGTCAAATTAGTTTGTGCCTTTTGATGATTTATTTGGATCATTCTGTTTTCACTGTGAGCTGATAGTTGAGCTTCCACTTGTAATGATTTTTAAAACCAAGAATTGTGTACATAAACTAGAAATTGTTCTATAATTACTAGGCTTGCATACACATGTATCCCTGGTGGTATTTGGATTATTGACTCTCAGCAAGTTGTAGAGAAAGTAGACCCTTTTTGTAGCAATCAACATGACACTGGCATAGTTTTAGCAGAATGTTCTTACCACTTATTTTATAAAAAAGTAAAGGCCACAACTCATTCAAATCAGTTGGATTACTGGCAAATATCCTGCTTTAAGTACAAACCATAAATGAGCAATAGTTCTGAGTTTTTGGCCAGTCCAGAAGTTTAAGGTTAGACAATTTTAGTCATTTAAAAACCAATTTTGATGTATGCTAGTAATCATCACTGTATAATGTCCATGTTTAACCAACTGGATGAAGTGACGTATAAGAAGTTGGAGGTAACCATCATTTCACCTTCTTTGTGCATAGCACTAGCTACAGCAGTCTCAGTACCAACCTTCAACATAATACTGCTACCACTGTGCTTGACAGGGGGTGAAATATTCTTACATTTAATGGCCTCACTTTTACTCATCTAAGTATTCTTGGTCACACTGTGAGATTGGTTTGTCTTTGTCTTGTCCTTGTTGGCAGCTTCAAATCTTTATGGACACCCTCTCATTCCATGGAATTGTTAAGCTCCTTTCTCATCATCTTCAAATTCATGATAGGCTTGCGTTTTTATACTATTTCATCGATCTGAATGTGTGTTTGGGTCAGATGTGTAAAATTTGAACTCTCCAACAGTTGTTACAACAATACTGATTTTGGAGTGGATACAGTACACCAACATTAAGCTTCTGTGGCAGCGGAAAAATTAATTTAAATTTAAGGACAGTGATTAATTACTCAATTCTACCCACTAAATCAACCTAATGAAATTAGAGGTTTTATATTTTAAATGAAGAGTGATCAAATATCCAGTGAGAATTATGCCATGACCTTACAGCTAGCTACAAAAATGACAGCTTCTTTGCAACTTGCTAACGGACATAAAAATAGAGGGAGTGTATGTGAATATTTCAGCCTTTTTATATCTATTTGACATTGAGTGGACAAGAGACAATCCAAAAATAAATCTAAACTTTTACATCTACTTCTTGCTTAAAAAAACAAAAGACTACAGTTGTATGTTGTGTTATCAGTCCACCAGAAAATAAATAATTTAAGCAAATAAGAAAAACCCCACAATGAAAATTATATTTCTATTGATGAAGAGCCTATTTGCAGCAGGCATGGCCAATCAGACAGGAGATAACCGCCCCCCCCTGTTCACCCTCTTTTTCTTTTACATTCACTTAAGTCTTATTATGTAAAAGTTATCTCAGATCCCTCTTGCTTCTTTGTTAAACATTTCCTAGACTTCAGATGTTGCCGTTCTGTTTGTTCAATCAGGAGGACATAGTTCTTGTTATTTCTCCCAAGCCAGTTTTGTCTTTTCTGAGTCTTGCTGGGCCTCTCTCCACTTCTTTACGTCTTCTCTCTTGGACTGGACTGGAAGGTCCGACCCACGCTGCTGCACCTACAAACAATCAAAACAGAAAAGAAAAAAAATAGGTCATTGTAATGTACCACTGTCATAAGTAACACAGTTGTGGTACAGTAGTCTAAATTAGCCTTATTTTTTATTTTTTACAATTCACTATGTTCAAAACTTTTCGTCTTTATTTGTGTGTATTTTTGTTTCCTCTTCAAGTTTTGGCATTGAACCAATCAATTCTGGCACATCACTGCTGATTTATTTCAGTTGGAACAACAGTATTTACTTCTTCTCATCTGTTTAGTGAAATAAATTTCTTTGCATTTTAGGTGAAATAACATTTACTTGGAAAATAGCCACTTGTATTGCATAAGAAAGGCCCAAATATAACATGGTGTAATTTCAGCAGAAATGGTCCGCTACACTTCCTGCATTAACACCAAGCCCTCCGACTGAAACAGGAAGTGGTTAAGCCAGTGTTTTACAGAAGATGGCACAAACTTAATTTAGACCTTGCAGATTTGATTTTAAGACAAAATTAGATTTGGACTGTATGAATCATTAATTATATTTAATGGATATTTGCATTAATCCATTTGTTGTTCAAGATAACAACTGACCAAAAGACATGTAGTAAAAATCTGTTTCCAATGACATGTTAAGCAAATAATTTTAAGTCATTTGAGCAGAGCAGCCTATGGTTTTCTGCTTCTTCTTGAATTGTTTCCCCTTTCCACCAGACTTTTTATAATGAATGAACACTGCCCTTCCCTTGAATAAATGTCACCTATTGGACACATTAGTTCTCACAATAAACAACCTCACTAACTGAACTCATCATTGACACTGACTTTCATTTAATGTAACATGCAATCAGCAGCAATCATGACTGTTACCGCTGTATGCTTTCTTGTATCCACCATTGTCAATTCCTTGCTGAGTAGAGTATATGTTTTCTATCAAAACAGTGATGGATCTGGTTTTAGATGTTGGAATGTTATAATTTTTTAACTGTGTTTGACTGTGCTGTGTTTGAAAATTCAATTCCATTTTTTGGTTTAAAATAGTACGTTGCACACAATCATGCACTGTGGATTCATGTTTGATGGATCAAGGTTATAACTTACAGTCTGTAGCCTTTTGAGAGGAAGAAGAATCTGCTTCGCCGAAGAACCCAGAACTGTTTGAAAAGGAATTTAAATGAAAAATTTATCCAGATGAAAATACTTGCAAATAACTACAAACAATTGAAATGAAACTCAATATTAAGAATATTACAGAGCTTATTAAGTAGAAAGAAAATTCTGCTGTTTTTCTAACAAATTTTTAAGAGAAGTTAAGCCATTTGTGTAAAAACTGTGAAATTATTCTTATTCATGAATAATGTTTGAGATTATTCTTTGAATTTTATCCTTTTTTGTGCATTTCTAAAAGTGAAAACAGTTTCATCCATATCATGATAGCATTGAAGGTACATTGTTTTCCTGAATGTAAACTTATTAGCAGTATGAATAATAAGAATTCAGTCCAGAGACAGAATGCAAGAAGATGTGCAACAAGACCAGAAGACAGACAGATGCAAAACATGAAGAGAAAAACAAGCATGAAAATGTCAAAAAGCATGAAAAATGTGCCACATTTTTCATTTTTAGCTAGATTGATTTATCTTAAATTATTTCTTAAACATCAGAATTCTCTGACGACTGCAAATAGTCTTTAGAATATATACTTTTGCAGCCAAATTAAAACAAGCAAAAAAATCAAAGCAATTACTGTCAAAATCTGCCTATAATATGCAGAGTCATTTTACAGTTAAATACTGATTGTTAGAGTTGTATGTTCCCTTCAAGTTTTTTTTTTTCCTTTTTTCCAAATTACTGTAAATCAAACCACAAGAGTAAATTACAAGAATTACATGTTTAAGTGTTACATCTCTGAAGTGTCAAGATGCATCTGTTCAATACACAAGCAGTGCCCTACCTGTTCGCCTCTAGTCTCTCAGATGTCGCCTGCAGAGAAAGCAAAATCGGGTCACAAAGATTATATCAGTTTATCACATCAATAATCTATACAGCGAGTAAATGAGCAAACTTACATCATAAGAGTGAGGAACTCTGTTAAATGGCTTAGGAGACGGGCAGTCTGGGGTAGCGGCGTTTTTCGGGGGTAAAGGTGGAGCTCTGAGGTGAGAACTGTTGATCTGGGAGTCCAAACTTGAGAACTGTTAAAAAGTTATGTAATTAGTCAGTGGAGAAGCTTTCTCCCCCTTAAAAAGTACTGATTCATGTTTTAAATGAAGTCTCCTTGATGTTGATAAGAATCTACTCATACATAAAACTGGTTAGCAGATCAGAACAAATGATCAGAAACAAGGCAGTAGGAGTACAGACACTTTCTAAAAATGCGCAGTACGCAAATTTTATGTGAGCCAAAAAAAAAAAAGTCAAATCTAAATTAGTGTAAAAAAAGAAAAGGGACAAATTTAATTTAAGTTTATTTTGGATTATTGAAGTATTTAGGATTTAAACTGAACTGGAAATCTGTCCCACAGAAAAATACTGCAACATTATATAAAACAAACAAATTTCTTTTGACAAAATACTTCTAGAGTGAACTTCATATATTCTATAATTTTTTTATTAAACCTTCTAAGGTCATACCAAAGGTATACATATATGCTGTGCTATGACACACTTTTTGGCATTTGCAGATTTCTTTGTTTTTGCTTTTTGTCATATAAATCAAGCCATTTTTTATTTGGAGAAATGCCTAAGTAAATATATTATTTTCATTTATCAATAGAAAAAATGTATTAAACCCAACTCGGCCATGCATGAAAATATAATCATGGATTCATTTTAATTCATTCATTTTCACAAGCCACACCCAGTAAGAGACAGACTGGAAAAAACACAAATGCTCACATTTACCAAAGACCATCCTGATGATTACTTCTGAGCAAATTCTGTGGATTGACGGGATAAAAGTGGAACTTTGTGTTCTTCTTTGTGCAAGGTGTTCATCCTGATACATTTGGCATAAAACTAAGACAGCATTTCAAAATTAGAACATTATTGTGACAGCAAAACATGGAGGGGGTAGTGTGATACTCTGGGGTTTCTTTTCTGCTTCGGGCCTGTTTGACTTTCTGTATTTGACGAAACTTTTTATTATGCTGAGTGTGTCCTTAGGCTCAGGACAGTTAGAGATGCTCAGCTAAGAATTGTACTTCTTAATGCCGAGTAGCTTTTTTTTGTTAATAAATGAAATCAGAATTTGAAACTACATTTTGTATTTTCTATGATTATCTTGGTATAATAAATGATTTGAAACATTTAAGAGTGACAAAAAACAAACAGAGAAGAAATCTGAAAAGGTGCAAACACTTTTTCACAGTATTGATAATTGTAATGGTAATAGCATTAATTTAACTTAAAGCAATATAAACAATTTATTGTTCATATTTTTTATCTTGAACAAACTTGATAGTGTAAAGTTAGACAAAATGAAAAACAGATTTTATTATTCACACACCTTCCGGAGGGCAGCCATTTCCTTTACCACCACCTCAATGTCCTCATGATCTTCCTCGCCGTCATCATCATCCTCCTCCTCATCATCCTCTTCATCATCTCCCCACCTATGGCCGACTTTCAGGTAGGGCTCGATGAGGATGGACTCGGTCCCTCGGATGTCGCAGCGGCAGTATGGGCAGGTGTGGCCGGCTGACTTCTGCTAAATTATGACCACGAACCAAACATAGGTAAAGATAGAGAAAGACAATTCACACATAGCAATCCACTGTCACGTACTGTCAGTACAAGCTCAGATCTTTTTGAACTATGTGTAGTGGAAAGAGTTGAACTTAGCTTCAAAGAAAGTGTTTTAAAAAGTGCTGGAAAATACCAACAGTTTCAACAGAAACTTTCGATTGAGGTTTTCCATTTTGTAGCCAGATGGGGAGATGAATGTCTAGTGTTTTGACTGCAAGATGCAGCAATAGCTTTTAAATCATGTCTGGTAAGAGATTCTGTTCTGAGTGTCTTGGCAACCGGATCCTGCTGTCAATCAGCAATGAAAAACTGCAATCTAAGAAAAGATAGTAATTCTTCCTTTAACATCTCACAAAGATGAGTCTTCTCCTATTTTCTTTTTATGGTTTTCTCTTCTTCCAATTAATTTCTTGTGTGCTTTCACACACGCACACACATGCATTGACTTTTACTCAAAGTCAATGTGACTAAAGAGGATGTGAAGCTGATCTCACACAGGAAATTCTGAGCCAAATGTCAGGACACAGCACCTTCATTTCTGAAAGAATTATGCCTCGACACATAAGATAGAGGGGCTGACTCGCTGATCGAAATGCTTACAAAGCAAGATACCATGATTTTACAATAGCAACTATAATTTTGTCATGTAGTTATGTGCTTTAAAACATAAGGTAAGGCTGTGCTAATAGCCTTACCTTATGTTCAACCAAAGGTACATTTCTTTCTGTTTTGATCAGCTGCTTTACTTTCAGATATCCGTGTTAGTTCAATATGTGGCAAAGGTACTTTGTTAAAACTTCCAAATGCCCCAATAGGTTACCCGAGTAAAATAATAATTTTAAAAAAATACACATATGTAATTTTACAGTCCTTGTTAATCACATGAAAATCTTAAATGAATTTCATATTTCACAGTCTTCTGAGTACTTCAGTTTACATTGCTGTGCAATCAAAGCTTTAACTGAATTTCTCAGTTAAGAGGAAAGGATGATTTATCTATCTGCAAAAAATCAGTTATTCTGTTACTCAACCCCTAGAATTATTTTGTGCACTAGAATCAATCTAGTGCACCAGATTGGGGTTTTCTTAGTCATACACTGTGTATAACCAGAAGGGGTAATAATGCAAACATTGATAGTTTGAGATCAGAGTGACTCATTCATAACAAACATGCAGGATATTATCTACTAGCTAACAATCACTCAAATGTAAATTCACATATTTTAAAATTAATGTACAAAAATGTTTGGGTGCTTTTAAAAAGTTTTTTTTTTTTTGTATTAAACATATTAGGCTTAAAATAATTTAAATATAAGTCCATCTATATTTTGCTCCCAAGGCAGAAATGTGTAAAGCAAATTTAGATTTCTTTTTAGAAGAAAAGTCTTATTATTGTTTTAATCCAAGGATTGGGGAGGCCATTAAAATAATTTAAAATTTTTAACAAAGCCCCTCGCTGACAAACGCTCATAAAACCCTCTTGATACCTTTACTATTCTCCTATAACACCTCATAAAGTTAGAGCAAACAAAGTCTTGTGTTCTCTCTTAATGCTCCACTTCATTCAGCTTACCCCTGAGGTTTTCTATAAGATTTATTTACTGCGACTGATTTAGCTGTTGAAGAAGATCAACTTTGTGTCTCATGAAACAAACAAAGCGCTTTTTATACTCTTCCTTCGTTTTACCCGAGACCCGCCCAATGTGTTTGTTGTCGACAACCCCAGTCTTAGTCTCATCTGACGACAGCACACAGTCAGCATAACGCCTAAACAACTAGTCAGCATGATGGCTCCAGTAATTGTGAAGGACAATGTGTAATTTATTGTACTTTCGGGATAGCAAATTTTGGGAATATTGCATATTGCCATCTAGGTTATAAAAATAACCTTGAACCAAAGGACGCAATGTCTTAGAAAAATTTATATATGACCTATCAAAGAAGGCGATTACTCAAACAAAGTAGGAGTCTTGTGCTTTCTGAGCCATGTGTTATCTAAGGAGATCAAAGATGTGTTTGTTAAAAGGAAAGAGACATAATTTCTTTTTTTCTGTCTGTAAAATCCATCCAGGCCCTTCTTTAACTTTGAGATAGAATACACAGTGACAATTTTACAGCTCTCCCTTATAAGATCAATTACATGGTTCATATTAGTAAGGTATAAGAGGAAATGATCTTATATGTGAAACAAAAGAGGGTTTAGGAATGACTACATTGATCAGAAGAGTGAATGTATTTAATTAAACACAATTAATAAATGATCTGAGAAGTTGCATGTTAGTCATACTTTCTTCTGCAAATTAAAATTTTAGATTATCTATGACTAGAATTACACGACACTATTTATGAAAAAAGTAGTCACTTCCTGGCAATTCAACATTTAAATAAAGTGTTTGCATAGAGAACACAAATGTTATTTTGACTTTAACCCCAAACCAAATTCAAATAATCAGCATTGTTATAGTGTCATGATGATAAAACCAAATACTAAACCATAGATTACTAAAATAAACCTGTTCAGACAATCTGGTCTGCTTCCCTTCACTGAGCATGCAGAAGAGTACTGTAGAAATGTTTATGATTCAGGTTGGATGAAAGTCAAGGCCATGATTCTAACCCAAAAAGAGGTGGATTGTTCTCTTCCAGTTGGGGTCAGTCTTTGGTTTGAGTGGAAGAGTTTCAGTACCTTGGCATCTTGCTTACAAGTGATGGTAGCATAAAGCAAGAGTTGGATTGAGGATTGGGGTTTCCTTTGCAGGAAAGTGGGTATAGCAACGTCTTGTAATGGAGAAACCCAAACAGTCTTGCTTTACTGGTCCATCTGTGGACCAGTAAAGCCCACAGATGGACTTTACTATATGGTAATCATATGTAGATCATGAGAAAGACAAGATCCTGGATCTAAGCAGTCAAATCTGAAAACTGATCAGCACTGGAATCATTTTCTAAATGCATGGGATTCCTACCTGCCATCCCATGAAACAAGGCTGGCACAGGAGATGTCCACAGGGCTGAATGCGAATGTCCTTATCCCTCTCTGCACAGATCTTACACAGCTGGAAAGTGCTTCCAATCTCACAGTACATCTCATACTGCTCCTGTCGATGGTTGATTGGTTAAAGAACAAAGCAGAGCAGATTATCAATAAGGTTTTATAATAAAAAAATTAAGATTCTCTTTTAAATACATGCAAAAATGTGTATTAACTTACTTCTGTAACTTTGTATTAACTTACTTCTGTAACTTTGTATTAACTTACTTCTGTAACTTTGACTTTGTCTCTACTGGTCGGTTCACACAAGCTTGTTAGGTCAGGGTTCATGTCACGACCATCTGGGTACAAGTAGCTGCAGTTACAAGAATAGGCAGTTTTTAATAGTAGCTTAAACTGAGGGGGAAAAAAAATGAGACCTGTGTGTGGGTGTTTGTGTAGGAGTACGGTGTGCGTGTGTGTTTGTGCTGACCAGCCCTCCTGGAAGCCCTGGATGAGTGACTGGTATAGAGGCTTGTTCTGTGGAATGGTCTGGATGATGTTGCCTTCAGGGGTCACATGACCAATGGCCCACTGGCCCATTCTGGTGCAGCTCAGACGAAAGATGAAGCTGGAAATGTTTAATAATATAAAGGAAAAATATATTGTGCATCATTTTTGTCACTGTACTTATGAGCAGTAAAATATATTGATCCCTATTCCTAATCTGAGCCACAAACTTTTTATGTTAACTTTTTTATACAAAGAAACGTGAAGAGTGAGTGTTCTTCACTATTACATCCCTGAATGAAAAACAAGTTCAAACCATTGCCTTCATGAGTCATCTAGTTTGTAGAGTACACCTGTAGGTAACTTAACCTGAAATAAAAATGCTGTTGTTCTGTGAAGGCCTTGCATGTTTGTAAGAGAATATTATTAGGCAAACATCATGAAGGTAAATTCCCACACCTCAACATGAATGAAATGCTGAATGCTGAAAAAACTGAGAGCTTTCAGAGATGGGAGAAGTTCAAATAGAATCACTTTAACTATCTTATTATGTTTTGGACATTTTTAACAGCTGCTTCTAAACTGACACGTCATTTATTGCTTTTATTACTTTTACCTAATTTTCAGCCTTTTAATGACTAATTCTGATATTTTAAAAACACTTAATGTCGTTACACATTTAATATTGAATAGCAACTGGCATTGCTCTTTCACTGAAGAGCATAAGCATAAGATTGCGCCTGTGCTTACCTCCCAGGTCTGTGCAGGTAGTGTTCGAGCCGAGCTACAACTTGGTCATAAGTAAGAAAGGCCATGTAGCCTGGGTGTGTCACAGCAAGCTGGTTCCAGTTTCTTATAAGTGATTTCCAAGGCTAAAAGAGGAAGGACAGTAAACTAATTAGTTATTTTCAAAGACATCACAAAAACATTTTTTACAGTTTACTTTTTGTGTTTATTAAAATATGCCTGCATCTGTTGTACTAATTTCAATAAGCCAGCTGAATGACTGTATTGTTGTTTCGACAATTTATGTGGACCCCTTGCATTTGTTGTGTAAGACCACAAATTTCGCGCATGCGTACAATGCTGAAGGGCAAAAAGACGATTAGCTAACACGCTACCTGTAAAGTGCACTGCCGCGGTAGAACGTTGACGTTAAAAAAAAATGAAACCTGGAGATGAAGGTATTATTAATTCAATGCAGTGCACCACAGCGAAGGGAAAACTTACACAGAAAAACCGTCGAGGGATAACTCAAAGCCATTTTTTCCTCGCTCTCTGAGTCGGCTACGTACACAGACTCATTGCCATTGCAACTGACAATAATTCAACACCAAAAAACGCTCAAACATTTCCAACTTAAAGAACATAATATTCAGGTCGTTATGATATTATTTTTTTTAATTCTTGATGTTTATATTATTAATAAGTGATCGCTGTGGTAGGTTAGCTACCGCTGCTATTAGATGATCTAAATCCTCCGTGGCTAATTAGCTAAACACCTAATTACAACAGATCTGAAGTATAAACAGGAAATCAGATTCATCCAGGAAAATATGATCGATACTTACTACCAAATATAAAACAGCTGTAAGAACCGACTTTAATTTCTGATGTAAATCCGCCCAGCTGTTGCCTTCTTCAGAAAATGTTAGGTGATGCACTAACTCTGGCAGACCCTAAGCACTGACCCCAAGCACTGCCAGAGTTGGTGCTTGGGTCGCCTTTTCACTTTTTTTCTTAACTGAACCGAAACACATCTAATTCTACATCGCATCTACATGTTACGGTTGTCAAAGTCAAGCACGAATAACTATTTCTATCCCTTGCTATTTTTTTCCTTAAAACTTTTTCCTGACCTGTTATCTAGTTATTATAGTTTTGACAATTGGTAGCAAAGCACAGCGTCCCTTTTCCTAATATATCAGGTGTACATTTAAGATTGCCCTCCAGCAGGTAGATGGGGGTGTGATCTTGCTCGCATGACATCACGCAGGGGTTATATATATTTAAATTGTTTTTGTTTTATTGATGTATCTAATTCCTGTAAATCGTTTACTTACCTGGAACAACCGTGTGAAAATATCAAACTCAAACACTGAGATGTTATCATTACAGGTAAGATCAATTGTTGATTTCAGAGCCATAGCCTCCATCCCTTCCTCAAATGGATGTGCACTTTTCAACTGTTCTTTGAATTTTCTCCAAGGCACGATACACCTATCAGAGCACAACAACATTCAGATATATTTACATTAAACAAATGCAATATTAAGCTTGTACTACAGATAAAGTAAAAACTACTAAACTTACATGGTTCCAAAATTTTTCCTCCAGAATTGATCTGCATCAACCTTAGACACTTTGTAGGTGTCACCCTGAAAATATCCCCCTGGAAACATACTCTTGAGCTCCCATAGCATGTGGCTGAACAGCAAGGACAGTTTGGTCAAATTCCTCCTGACAATTAAAAACACAGTGAACTTTCAGAGGCAGGTGCAGAACAAAATAGTTCAGAGTAAGAATAAGATATTGCTTTGCATTAGTAGAAAATGTATAGTTCCAGTTAATTTTTTCCCCCACAATTTTCTGCGGAGATCATAAGTGAACTAACAGACCAAGATCAAAAACCAACCCAAGCTTTGAACATCTCACAGAGTTCTGTTCAATCCACCAACCGAAAAGAACTTCTGGAGAGCAACCAAGATGCGACTGTTTACCTTAGTTGACAGATAGAGCATTACCCAGACAGTCAGGGAAGAAACCCATTGTAACTCTGGAGGGGTTGTAATGCATTCTCCACAGCTGAACTGTGGAGAATGTATCAACAGCACACTTGTTCAACGGAACAGCTAGCATATACATTTGGCCTTCACAAGGTTGCAATTCTCATTTAGATGTACAAAACTGGTAGAGATGTACCACAGAAGATTTGCACCTGTATTTGTAGGTCAGGATGGTTCTATTAATTTTGACTCTACTGAGCTAACGCATGCACAAAGACTTTAAATTATAAAAACAAAAACAATAAGAAAATGCATAAAACTGTATTATTTTTTTCATGTTTTTCATGTTTTACACAGCTTTGTGTTGGTATATCACAAGAAATACAAAGAATATCTAGAGAAATTAGTCATGGTGATGTGAGAAAATACAAAAAGAAAAAAAAATGGTCATGTGCTTTAAAATCAGATTTATGTCTATATTTTTTACATTGCAATTATTTCAAGTTTATCCAGTTGCTCATATTCAGTGCATATAAAATACGGCCTTGCTGTGACTTAACAGCTTGATGTGCAGTAAGTCAGTGTCAGGCAGCAGTGTTATCGAAGCATTGCTGGTATTTTCCATAGACACACACACACACACACACCCCAACACACAACAAGTAGTCCAGCTTGCAAACAGGATGCTGGCTTCTGCAAGCTCTTCTGTAAATACCACAAAATGTTCCACTGGCCAGTGTGTCACTTCAGACCACTTTTAAGAGGTCTCACTTTAGTTTTTTTAATGAGTTATTCTGCTTTTGCTAATGTGTTTTTTCACTTTTTCTCATGCATGTAACTTTTGTGCACTGCATGATGTCACACCTTGAAAAGTACATATAAAATCACTATAACCTATTTTAACACATGCAGTGAATGCTCTTTAGCAACACCTCTGTGTGATGTAAAAGAGTTTTTAGGAAACCTAATAAAATACTGTAATGTAAAGTTAGGCTATTCTTTAATTTGTAATGGTACATATGTTACAAAAATGGATTGATTAAAATTAATCTCAATAAAGTTTTCTCAGATCTGTCCAAGATTCTGAAATTTTTAAGTAGTTGTGAACTTTTATCTGAATGAGAAAAGGACAACCTCTGCTGAGTGTTAGAAAAAGAGGAGTAGTAGAGGTGGAGGTGGGAGGAAGTGCATAAGCCACATCTCTCGCTATGGCTGAGCCCATGTGTTTAAAAATACATTTCAAAGGACATTGACCCTGTGGTAAAATTTACAGTAACAACAAACATGATCTTCATGTGTACTACAGCGTAGGCCACCTCAGCCTGGTCACAGTTTTAAGGCTATTCTCTTAAAAAACAAACAAACTAAAAAACTTGCTCTAACTTTTAGAGAGAAGCAATAGAAAAATGCATTTAATATTGCAGTGCTTTTCACCCGGTTTAAGGGCCTTTATCATCTCCACCAGGTCTGATGTAAGGCTTTCTAAGATGTCTGATGTCCTGCATCATACATCTGGTCACGTAGTTTAAGTATGTCCAGCTTTTTCCTACTTTTGTAACACGTTCTTTAAAAACTATATGAAATAAGATACATGGTACCACAGCCAGCTACACAACAGTAGTTGTGTAACAATATGTAAATTGTGGTTTTGATTCCAGATTTGTCCTGCCCCACTTCAACGTGCCCCTGGGGCAAAACAATTAGCTCCAACTTGCTTCCTGACTACATTTTGGTGTATGAATGTTTGCGTGAGACAGGATGAATGTGGCTCCAGAGTAGAACAGTCATTTTACCAGATCCCTTGTTAACAATGTTTGCTCTATTTAGTGAATCTGGTGCACTTAAGGAATATGGTGTTATTGGGGTGAAGTTTATTACTTTTATTGCACACCGATCAGGCTTACAATACTGGAGATAAACCTAACCTCATCTAATGCCATGATGCTTGGAAATATCATGAAAGACTAAAAACTGAAAAAGTTCTGATATGCACAACAGAACACCACTGCATATCCAAAGACATGCATTTGTTCACCTTTATTCACCTTTATGTAGGTGAACTACTAATATGCTAAATTAGTAGAATATATGTACTAATTTAAATATATGCACACTTGGGCTGTTGCAGTGTCGCTGGGGTAGAGCGTACAGCCCACATATGGGGGCCTTTAATCCTCGATGCGGCCGATGTGGGTCCGAGTCCCAGCCCGATGACCTTTGCTGCATTCCGTCCTCCACCCTCACAACCCACTTTCCTTAAAAAATATATGCACACGCCACCCGAAGAGGTTTGCACTATTATTTTATGTTTGAACATAATTGCACATATGAAGCACAATATAATTATTTTCTTTTCGTTTGTATCCCTCTAGTTTAAGTGACAAATTGTGTCTGTACATCTGGTGCTGTTGCCTCACAACTCGTTTAAAGTGAAATAAGCACTGTTATCATTCAAATATTAATATACATCCTTTTGGAAATTACTTTGTTTTTGTTGTTTGCCTCTGTCAAAGATATCCTTTTAATTTGCAATACAATATTTAGCATGAAAGATGGTCTTGTTTTTTTTTTTTCTTTTGCATTTCAGTCTGCGGACTCAGTTGATTTTCATAGTTTATGTCAACTTACAAATTGCTGAGCTGTTTCCTAAAATTTAAATAGGTTTTAAGTCTTAAATCGGCAAGACTGTGGAGAGATGCAAATCTATTTAGAGAAGTGTTTTTTACGTACAAACTACTTCTTGCATTTCATTTACATGATCTGGAATAACGCAAACTTCCTTTAAAATTAATCTTTTTAGTATGTCACATGTGGTTATTACTATTTAAAACTTTTTTTTTACAAATATGTAATGGATTTTGATGAAGAAGGAAAATTTATGTCCCTAAATATTTTTTTACTGAAAAAAAAGGCTGTAATGTGTTTCTTTGTGGTATTTCTCCTTTATTTTTCTTATTTGGTTGATGACTGAATACAGATATTTAATATATGTTGGTCCAACTTCCTCAACGAAACCATACATGCAGTATGTGACCCATGAAAATTAATTTTGTCAGAGATATTGTTTATATTTGCATCTGTTTTAAAATTTCTGTCAGAGGAGACGAAGGGACCGTTGTCTTGCAAATAATTATACAAAAAGCGCTGCACCTTCCTCAGTGTGTTTCTGCCTCCTTCACCGTCAGCCAGATCTCAGTTCTGCTTCAGGCCTCGTTTGACATCCGACTGCATTATTCTAAAACTAAACACTCAATTTTTCATAAACAGAGAATTTGCTTACAAGGCCGTAACAAAGAGCATGTTGGAGCGAGACATTTTTAAAACAGAGAAGATGATATTCATGCACTTTGACATTTAAGCCACAACACACGTAACAGTATGGGAACTTGCTACTTGACTGCCCATGCAGATCTGCTTTGGTAAGATGCCCATCTGTTGTGTAAAGAGATTCAAAAAGATGGCTTATCTAACTTTCAGATTTTGCTGAAAGATATTCTCTACTTGTACACGTCTGCATTGTTATACAGATTCATCTCAATGAGTTAGAATATCAGTGAAAACATCAATTTATTTAAAACATCTATTTAAAAAGTGAAACCAATTGAGTTACATAGATTCTTTGCAATGAACTTGATATGTTTCAAGCATTTTTTATTTTGGTGACTATGACTTACAGCAAATAAAACCACAACTTTCTCAGTTTCTCAGAATGTTTGAATTGCATTTAAGACCAAAAAAAAAAAAAAAAAAAGAATTTTCATACAGAGATGGTTATAACGTAGTCTACAAAATCCGGACGAAGATCTTCAAATTTAACAGTTTTCCATCATGCTTTTTAAGGAGGGCTGGCCACAAAAGAACATTGCTATAGAAGCTGACTGTTTGTAGAATGCTATATCCAAGTATATTAAGTGAAAGTTAAGTGGAAGGAAAAAGTATGATAGAAGGTGAACATGCAAACAGCCGTATACGCAGCCCTGAGTGTGACCAGAGCCTATTAGCCAATTTGGGTTAAATTCACTAGGCATGGACTAAGGTTGGAGTCAGCGCGTTAGTAGCTTCATACAGAAGGATTCAGAACATGGTTTCCATCTTACACAGTTTTTATGTTACTCCATTCCTCAACCTGAGGTGTCAGGAGAAGTGTCTTACATGGGCTTAGGAGAAAAGAGACTGAAGTACTGCTTAGCGGTTGAAAGCGCTCTTGTTATATAAAAATAACATTTGATGTCCAGAATAAAGTTTCCACAATCAATGGGGATTTCGGAATGATTTAGTCACTCTGATGCAGTAATCCATGTGACAAACATAAAAATACTGTACTTTTCATTAAGCCAGTAATTCGGTATTCAAAATTCTGTCTCTAAAATTTGCTTCATGTTATTTTAATATTTTCAAAACAACCTAATCCTAGATTAAAAAAAAAAAACAAAATTATAAATAATGAAAAGAAATAAACTTTTCAGTTATATTAATACGTCTTCATTTTTTCAGAATTTCACTTTTGCTTAAATTAATCAATCTAAACAAAGTAACTTGTGATAATAATCAAATTTTCTGCAATATATCTACATATTTAATCACCGAATGTACTGATTATACACTCATTCTGTATACCTGGTGAAACCTGCAGAACTCCAGAGCCAGACCATCAAGTAACCGGATTCTGTTTTTGTTCTGTACTGTTGTCGAGCTCTACAAGCTTGTTTGATACTTCATCTGTATCGCTCATTACTGATACGAGCAAAATGTACTGTTTGATTTTCAGATAAGTTTATTTTCCAAACGGACATCTACAAATACTAGAGAATAATTAGGTTCCTAATTGTTGCCTCAGTGATAATAAAAAGACTGTAATGAGAAAAAAAAAAAAACAATTTAAAAGCAAACTTCCACTAACTAGCATTTGTAATCAATATAAGTGCTTTACTGATGTGCATCTCAAAAGAAAAAAAACTGGAAAAGTTAGACTTGAGTCTTGTCAGAAAACATTTGAATGAAACATAACACAGAGGTAAATATATCCTTCTTCCTGCAGAGCTTGTTCAGTCTACTTGGGGATAAACAGACAATTTGTTTGTTCGCAAGCTATTTCTCGCACTTTCTTTCTCAAGCGGTTCAAATTCAAAGGACATTTTTGTTGCTGTTGCTTTTTCAGGTTTCCTCTTAGCATTACAAAGATGCAGGTTGTGGCCCTTATTCCACAATCATCATTAGTATTCCGAGCAGGAGAAGGCAGCCCAGCCTCCAAGTAAGCTCCACTTAGCTGTTTGAATGTAACCACTTAAGGAGAACTGCTTACAGTCATCGTCACCTTATGATGATAAGTTCAATATTAAGACTCCGGGAAACAGTGAGTTTAGTTTATCATGGGTTTTATCAATGTTACTAAACTTCCTTAGGGTCGATTTATGTTATCTTGAAAGTTAAGTATAGTTTTGTCTTTTAATGTTTAGGCATAAACTTGCACTATCTAATAAAAGCACCAGCCCAATTTAGCAGAGTTTTAAATCATAAATAGAAGGACAGAAAAGGAAATTAGTTTTAAATAGTCTGGTTGGGATGAAAATAAAATATTAAGTCTATAAGCGAGATATGTTTCTATCAAATTCCTTTTTAGTTATGTGTGATATACCTGGTTTGTTTGTTTCTGAATGGAATGTGGATGAACAAAACAAGTAATAAACCAATTGCAAAGGTTACTTAGAACTGGAAGTAGCTGTCATTAAAATGATAGAGAAAAAATTCTCACGTGGCCAATTTATGGAAATAGCCGCCTCATTATGTAAAGTCACCTTTACAGTCATACTTATACAATTTTTTCCTATATTTTTTCCTAAACGTAGGCAATTCTGAATGAAATTTATTTGGACAAATAATTTTGAATTAATTTAGATATTTGTTAAGGGTAAGCAAAAATGTGAGTTTCAAACATATGGAAGTATTATTACCTGTAGCTGGATGTCTCATCAAATATCTTCTCTCGGCCCTCTTTGAAAAGCAGCACGGCCCGGTCCGTCTTATCCAGGAGGTTTCTGATGTGGATTCTCATGTATCTCGCCTCATCCCCTCGTGGAGCAAGGCCTCCTCCTGCCCTGACATCTTGATAAGGCAGCCAGACTTGCATGAGCAAAGTCGAAGTCTCTCGAACCAGATCTGGCAGAAATGGTGGACTGTTCCTCAGGCCAAGGCGGGGGTTCGTACACAGCTCCGAAAGTCTTTCCAGTCTTTTGTGGGTCTTCTCCATTAGTCGTAGGTCTTCACCAGTCAGGGGTTTGCAGCTCATTCTGGTGCTTCTTGAGGCTCCTGGACCAGCTTCTGCCATAAAGATCCTGGTTGTGTGTTTGAAAGTGAAGTGAAGCAAAAAGTACCTCAAATGTCCGTGTCTCAGTATGTGTCTGCATAAGAGGGCGTTTAACCATAAATATTAAACTTTGACATCATGAGATGTCAAAGTTTGGTTTTGAATGCATGTGAACTGATAAGCAGAAGATGGGTGGAGCTAAAGCTTACAAAGTTCAGGTTTCTGATTGATCACACCGACACTCGCAGTCAGTACAATAATCTTTAGAGTACTCAAGTTGATCTCAGTATGCTGCATCCTATCCTCTTCAAACAGCATCCGGTGTTGTTCCACCTAACACACACAATGCACATCACACATCACCTATCACACATCATACTGTTTTGTACTGGTCTGCACATACTACTACATCCTAAAAAAAATATGGAGCACTTACGGCCAGAGTAAACACTGTTGTCCTCTTCTAGTTTCTATGTTAGAACTTGAAAAGAAAATTGAATGTAAGGCCTATTATACAACCTCCTGTTAAAGTAGACAAAACAAGAAAAAGCAGCATTTACGGCTGCCTCTTAGCCTATTTACTCCCTTCTACTATACACACAGAGTCACTATTTAACACCATACCTTTTTTACCAGGATTTATCTCAGCAGCATAACAATCCTACAATCTCAGGGTCAATGGAGCAGGTATATTTACATGCAACATCGTGGAAAAAGAGCTGCTTCGTCTCTCTCTCTCTCTCTCTTCAGGCCACCCTTTTTGTTCCTACTTGTCTTGCCTTTGATTGGTTTCCTGGTTTCAGTAAGACAAACAGGTCGGTTTTCTTTGCTCTGTTGCTCAGGCAAAAAAAGTATGGGTAGAGAGACAGAGAGAAAGAGAGAGAGAGAGAGAGAAAGAGGCAGGGAGAGAGAGAGATGGGAGGGATTGAGGTAGACAGGAAGGTGTGCACTCATAACTAAAGATTTACTAGAATGAAAGCAAAAGGCAGCCACTCACTGAGAAAGCAAAAATAGAACATTGTTTTCTGATAATAAGGGCTAACCAGGGTAGAAAATAATGATCATGCCAAAATACCATCATATATTCTCAGCTGTTAGCAGGCAACTCCTTTTAAGTTCTTCAGTCGGTCTTTATGCAGTGATATAAAATCTATTTCGAGATATTCAGACAATGGCCTGTGAGAAGGTCCAACACAAATGTTGTCACGAGAAAAAAACGACCAGTTTTTCACTGAATGGCATGTTTATTGGTGCAGACTTTCACACCATACAGATGACGTTGGTCACATGTCTACTTTTCCTCTAGCACCATCATGAGGCTGCTGTTTGTTACTTCACCTAAAATTGACTACAATTAGGTTTGATACAAATGAAAGCCATTATAAAGCAATTTTAATAGTATTGACAAATTCCTTAACTCCTCATCCCCAGGAAATCACAAAAATTGATGTTATTCAATAACTGACCGGATATCAAGGAAATATCCGTGAGACTTCCTGTTGGTCCTATTTTGTTCAACTCAAAGAAGATTTAAAAGTATAAGTTGCTTATTCACAGAGTATTAGAAAAGGCAGCTAAACACTGCTCTAAGCCTGCCTGGTCAGTTGACTGGACAGGGGTCTTCAATGAGATATTTATTCACCTATCTAAATATATAGAGCGTTTAATGAAGAGAAAGCATCAATATAAAATAGGAGGAGCCTGATATATTCATATAAATTTTCTATTTGTGTTATATTTTCCATTAGTCTTAAAAGACTGCTGTACTTGATCTCGGAAAAATATCCATGTCCTTCAAATCTTTTTCACATTATAACGACATTTTAATTTGGATTTAATGTGTTACACTGAGTAGTGCATAATTCTTAAATAGAATGAAAATGATAAATGGTTTATTAAAGGTGGAGCAGTTGGTAGAGCTGTTGCCTTGCAGCAAGAAGGGTCTGGGTTCGATTCCCGGCCAGAGGTCTTTCTGCATGGAGTTTGCACGTTCTCCCTGTGCATGTGTGGGTTCTCTCCGGGTACTTCGGTTTCCTCCCACAGTCCAAAAACATGGCTGTCAGGTTAATTGGTCTAGGTGTGAGTGTGTGTGTGTGTGTGCATGGTCATTTGTCCTGTCTGTCTCTGTGTTGCCCTGCGACAGACTGGCGACCTGTGTACCAGCCTCTCGCCCTGAACGTTAGCTGGAGATAGGCACCAGACCCCACTAAGGGACAAGAGTGTACAGAAAATGGATGGATTTTTTGTTTTTTACATATAAGAAACTGAAGTGTGGCGTGCATTTTTATTCTGATACCCTTAAATAAAATGTAGAGCAACCTTTGGAAGACTCATACTCTCCATAGAGTCCATCTGTACATAATTTAATCTAAGTGTGAATAAAACCTTTCTGTGATGTTTTCAGTGGTTTATCCAAGTACATTATTATGCAAATACTATAAAAAAGACCAAAGAACCCCAAATTCTGTTCAGAAATAAATTAATGGAGAAGTTTAAAGCAGGTATATGTTGTAAGATATACAGTTGAAAACAGAAGTTTGAAAAAAGACATGCATCTTTTTTCTCACTGTATGATGTTAAATCAGTCCAAACTGAGCGCTAGAATTAAAAAAAATCATATTTGCTAAATGCCACCATAATGAGTGACATAATATGTTAGAGATTTAGCTATCAATGCCTTCAAAATGAGAAGTGTACATGTGTTTCCTCAGTAGCTGAAAGCATGAACTTTACAATTTGAGTCAAACCTATTGGTTACAGCAAACAGCCTCACAACATGATGCTGCCACCCCCATACTTCACAGTTACAATGGTGTTCCCACGTGTACAAGTGCCCTCTTTTCTTCTCCACCTGCAACAATCATCATTACAGCCTAACAGTTCCTCTTTAGTTTCCCCAGACCACAGGACATGTCTCCATAAATCAGTCATTCTCAAATCCAGTCCTCACGTCCCTTGCTCTGCATGTTTTAGATGTGGCTCTATTCCAGAACAGCTGATTCAAATGACTGCATGACCATCAAGTACTGCAGAAACCTGTCAATCACCAAAATATTCAATCCAGGTTTGTGGCAGAAGGGAAACACCTAAAACATGCAGGACAGGGGGGCGTGAGGACCGGAATTGAGAAACTCTGCCATAAATTAAGATCTTTGTACCCATGTGCATTTGTAAACAGCACACTGGCTTTTTTCCCTATTTATTTTGCAGTAATGGTTTCCTCCTTGCTTAGTGACTTTTCAGCACATATTAGTACAGAACATATTTCACTGTAGATGATGACTCTGTCTTACCAGATTCAGCCAGCATCTTCACGTCTTTGGTTTCCAATTAGCTCAAACGTGTCAGTTAACCTATTAGAAGTTTCCAAAGCCATGACATCGTCATCTGGACTTTCCCTCATCGCTTACAGAGATAGTAATCTTTCTATGTGTGATCTTCTGATTTTGAAGACATCAATAAATAAATCTGATATATAATTTCTCTAAAATTAGAAAAATTTGGACTGATGGAAAAAAGATGTATGTGTCTTTTTATTGTATTGTGTATGCAAGCCTTTGGTTTCAACTCTATAAGACCATTAAACTGGGCAAGAAGTGATTTAACCAGGGAAAGAGGCAGAAGGAAATTCACGGTAACTCTGGCAGAGCTGCAGAGATTCACAGTTAATGAAGCCAACAGAATCTTTATGTGTCACAGAAAATTGACACAACAGTTCATCCGGATGACACACCTTCCCCATGAGAAATGGTGGCATCATGCTGTGGTTTGAAGTAAATGGCGTGGTAAAAAGTAGCCTGTTCTCTTCAAGTCCAGAAAACAACATTCATCTTCCTCCTACAGTGATTCAACAGCTGCACAAATTATGGAAAAATTGACAGAGTCAAAAGCATGAAAGTACTGTGAGATATCCTGTGTGATGCTGCAAAAGACTTGAGATTTAGTCGAAGGTTTGTGTTACAGGATGCCAATGACCATAAACATACAACAAAAGCTATTCTGTGTCCAGACTTAAATCCAACTGATGGTTTGTGTGGCAAGACTTTATAATTGATCTTGGCAGATGCTCCCAATTCAGTCTGACTAAGCTTTTGCTATTTCTCAAACAAGAAAGGCCAATTATTTCAGACAGTATGTCTAAAGCTGTTAAAGACATACCTCAAAAGACTTCAAGCTATAATTGCAAGAAAAGGTTTACACAGAATGTTGTCTCAGGAAGGCTGTGCACAAATTCATACCACTCTTTTCAGAAGTTTATTTGTGAAAATTGCTGAAAATCCCTGCGACAGACTGGCGACCTGTCTAGGGTGTACACCGCCTCTCGCCCAGAACGTTAGCTGGAGATAGGCACCAGCACCCCTCCCGAACCTACTAGGGAAAAGGGTGTTAGAAAATGGATGGATGGATGCTGAAAATCCTCCATAATTTTTCTCCTATGCATCATTATTATGTATTACTTTAGAAAGGTGCTGTGTAGCAGACTTACAGTGGATTTGTTAATATCAATAGCATAATTTCATACATATATGTTACTGTACCAGGAATTAAGTAGTAAATTATGTTTTTTTTAATTAAAATCCTAATGAATAAAATACTTAATTTACAAAAAGTATGTCACTGCTATATAACTTTCATGGCCCTGTGCTGCACAACTTAACAGTTGCTTCCAGAAAGGGGGACACTAATTTAAAAGCATTGTTCTTTCTAGTTAGTTATTTAAAAAGAACTAATTAACTCTGCGCTTTTTCTTGGGGAAAAAGGGAAACAGAAACACCTTAAATTTTTTGGAACAAGGCAAAGATAAAATTGCTCGCAGTTAAAACACCTGCTGCTGAAAATGCAAGTCAAATACCACTCAGCACCCTACTGTATAAGTTCAAAGGTCCAACATTAGTTTAAAACAATCTGTGTATCTAATAAATAGTATTTAATCACACTGTAATTTGAGAGCTGTGTTGTACTTTTGCCATCCTCTCACAAGAGGGCCACATTTCTCCCATGTACTTTGATGTGTTACCCTGTGATTTTCTGTGAAACCCCTCTGCTGAAGGGTGAACCTATAAATTAAGGAGTATTATTATATTTTCTGTTGAAAGTCAGTATGAATGGAAAGAGATCAGTGGAGCTCTGTGGATTGCATTGTGCTGTAGGCTTTAAGAGGTGTGTTTTCAGGAGTAAGCAGGCTGTAAATGTGCAAGCAAGTGTATACTTTTGATAAATAATTACACATTATTCCACACTTAACCATAATGGTTGAGTGCACTGACAGCTGCAGGGCTTGTTGATAGTGTCAGGGTGTTTTAGGGACTTTAGACACACAGCTTGACTTTCCGTTGCCCACTCCACACTTCAGTGGAAAGAGGAAAGTCCCAAATTGACCCAGGTAATGAGAACCTTGCTAAGGGTGGGGTAAGACAGGATTATAGATGAATAAAAAAGACTATGTCTGCTTGGGTGTGAAGTCGCAGCAGGACTACAAACAGCAATGCTTCATGAGTCACGATGAAGCATCTACTGTTTGTTACTCTCCTTGTTCATCTGTTTTTGATTTCTTGAACTCAGCTTAACGTGCAGGCTGGTGGTGTTCCCAAACCCAAGCAACAGAAAATGTATAAATCTAAGGTCAGATGCAAATTTCAGATATGCATAATAACTAACTGAATACTAGAAGAGAGAGAGATTCTCAAAAATATTAGATAATGCATTTGGAGAAATAAGAAGTAAAGAAGAAGAGATGTAAATGTGGAAGTTCAACATGCTGTTACCAAAGACTTTCTACGTTTTCTGCAGATGCAATTAGCTGTAATGCATCACAGCCAGAAAATTATTGTCTGTTTTTCACAGAAAATAGATCAAATCAGTTCAGAAGTGGAAGTGGGCAACTGTAATGAACACGAGACACTCTAAATGTGTGCTGGACAACATACAAGTCAAAAGGTCCAAAATTATGTTAATGAAGAATAAGAGGACATGAAAATTTCCAACAGGAAGTTTATCTTTTAGCAACATCATGTTACTGGAAATAACTTCAAATCGGTATGTAGGAATGCGTCCACTAATGGAAGCTCGCAGTCTAGTCAGTTTGAACATTAGCTGAAAATATTTCATTTTTGGCATCAAGACCACCCGTATCCTTCATTACATAAATGGCATAAGGTGTAGTTGAATCTGTTGCTTTGTGCCCCGTGTTTCTGTACTGTACTCCCTTTACACTCACCTGCCTGCCTCCAAAAAAAAAAAAAAAAAAAAACAAGAAAAGAAAAGAAAGAAAAAAGACAAGCATGCCTGCTTTAAATTCTCAAGAAATGTTTTGAACTCGTCTGCAAAACAGTCAGATAATCAGACTACGTCGGAAATGCAAAAAAATTACCACGAATTCAGCGCTGCGTTAAACTCCTTTCCTGCCCAGCTCGGTGTAATTAACAGCTTCGAGTTCATTGTTTCGGTTTAAAACGAAAGCAGGCCTACTGCGTCAAATAGGCGTTCATTAAGAGCAGATGCGCAGCTCCTCTGAGGCTCGCTCAGAAAGGTGCGCAGGGATACACAGATGTGTCTATGAGTTCTCCTGGGTTTTCCTTCGTGTATATTTGCATGAGTCTTAACATTTGAGCGCGTATCTGATCAGAAACAAAAAAGGGAAACAGGGCAATGGTTTGATTTGATCGCTGCCCGTTTCCCCCTTTTAGATATTGGAGTTTCTCACTTTGTGTATAATTAGTATTTTTTCTCTGGACGTGGCCAAAGTTGCGCTGTCACCTGAACCTGGTTCAGTTAATGCCGAGTTTTATTACAATGAACGTTGACCACCAGTCGGTTGCCGCAGCGCCGCTGGATCTGAGCACCACAGCTCGAGGGCGCAGGAGCGCGGGGGACTTAACCTTTTGCGCCGGGGACGCCCGGGCGACCGGCGGCTCACCTGCGCCTCCTGCGAGCACCGGGACGGACAGTTCAGCGGTTCGCCGCTCCCCGGACGCGGGAAGCACTCAGCTCAGCAAACGAGCAGCGGACTCATCTCCCATAAAGACTCCATCGAAGCTTCCCTTTAGGAAGCGCACGTTTCACGTCGAACCGGAGGTCCAGAAGCCGGCTGCACCGACTTCAGTGACAAGCTCACCCTGCTCTTCCCCCGCAGAGGAGCAGAAAGTCCGGAAGAGTGCGGCTAGTCGCTTGGAGAGAGCAGCGGATGAAAGCAGGTTCGCCGTTGCACCGGTGACCCACTGGCGGACCGACCAAGCAGCTCACAGTCCGGAAGGCTATTCCTGCTGCATTTTGCCCATTATTAATTACGGTAAGCACTTGTGACCAACATTCACATAATTAATGTTTCCCCCGTTTTCTCTGAAATCTGTGTTTCTGAACCCTAAACTCTGCAATAAATCTGTCTTGCACATTTTTCAGATTTCATAGTCATCTACAGTAAGGCAGTTTCTCCTATGAGAAAAAATAAAATTGCCTACATGGTGAATAAATAGCCAAAGCTTTTACAACAGGCTTGCACTAAACACACACAGCTCATGCCAGATGTACCCACTCATTAATTCAATGTGCTATTTATACATTTTAACATGAGCAAAGCCCACCACTCTCCCTCTACATCAGTGGTTTGATGTAGAGAGATGTAGGGGACACAGAAAACGTGGAAGAGGGTGCTCTGGTCAGATGAGTTAAAAAAATCTCTGCCCATCACCTTCTACTACAAACAATAATGATAAATGTTGGGAAAGTTATGGTTTGGGTATGCTTCTCTTAAGCAGACAAACAGATGAAGTCAGACTTCATGGAAAGTCAGATAAAGCTCATTATTTAACAGGTCTCTATTTGTGGTGACATATTTTTTACTTGAGTACAGGACAGATCCTGAGCAGAAGAGGTACTTTTCTAGTTAAGTCTATGACAATTATTAAAGCCTTGAGAGTTGAGATTGAGGGGTAAAGTTCCATGTTTTGTTCACAAGCAAGCATGGAAAATAAGACCTTCCAGCGCTGATGTACTTCTAAACAATTGCAGTGTGTCTGAATTTCAATAGATTAGTAAAATTAGGATTCACTATAACAGTGTTCATATAACTTTAAAATGATGAGTTCTGACTTTATTATGTATCATGTATTCAGGTGTTCTTAGAGCCTCTGGGACAGCATGCTGACATAGGTTATTGCGAAGTTTAGTTTTTCTTCCCAGCGTAGTGGTAATTGATACAGCAGTTCTGCTGAGAAAATCTCCAGTCAGCTCTTCTGCAGCCATTCATCTTTACTGTCAGTTACTCCTCAACTGACAGAAGTGCATCACCTTTCTGGGTCAACTCATAAATGAATACACACTACACTACCCTACTGCAGATGTGCATTTCCTTGCTACAAAAAACACTTGCTCATCATAATTTTTTTTTCTCCACCAATTCTAATCCTCTTTGTGTAACTCTATTTTATGGTGTTTGCTTTTTCTTTTTCTTTTTTTTTTTTGCTACTTCTCCTCAGGTCACTACCCAGTGTGCCTGACCCCCTTTCCAGAGCCACAACACCCACAAGTCCAACAGACTGACAATCTACTGGCAGGAATTTCTCTAGCCACACGTCAGGATGAAGACGGAGACACGTATGTTGATGTGCCGGAATTTGTGGTTGCAGTACAACTTATCACTGAGCATATTCTTCCTTTATTCAAGTCCTTAGGGCTGTTGGTAATGATTCATTCCCAACTCGTATTTTCAGGATCACAGATGAAGTCAGATGGGTGGCTGTGTTGTAAAGTGAAAGTTGGCATAAATGATAAATGGACTGAACATATACAGCGCTTTTTCCGATCGTTTTGACCACTCAAAGTGCTTTACACTAGAGTCACATTCACCCATTCGCTCTCACAAATGCTCACACAATCATACGCAGAACGCAGACAATTTGGGGTTAAGTGCCTTGCTCAAGGGCACATCGACATGAGGAAGCTGGAATTGAACCTAGAACTTTCCGATCACAAGACAACTACTCCTCCCACAGAGCCACAGTCGCCCATAGTGAACAGAACTAAAAGCCCGCCAGATTCATAAGATTCATGAGATTTACGCGTCTCTGAGGAGATGTGTTGTTTTTAAGGTTTCTAGTATACATTGCTGAGATCAAGAGATTGAGTCATAAAATGGTATGTTTTAACTTTAAAACAATTGAAACTTTTTAATTTTAAAATAATTTTTTGTAATTTTGAAAGCAAAATTTGTTTCACTCTTGTGTTATATGGGATTCAAAGCCCTTCAGAATCTGATTAATTGTATTTTTTTCTTCTTGACTCTGAACACATTCAGTGATTAACACATCTGTCATGGTGGTAGACAAGTTAAGCAGTTGGATCTTTTTTAAATACTGATACGATTCGTACAGATTTATGTTAATTATCTTATCTGAAGACCTTGATTCTCATGATTCAGTTTGTTTTGCTCTAACAGTTGCATGAGCCTTTCACACTGTAGACATTCCACATGCACATGCTAGCATCTGTGACTTTTTTGTCACTGATGCTACCTTTCTGCAGTGTAGTGCAAACAAGGTAGTTTGTTTTTGCTAGTCTCACTCACATCAAGAGTCTTTGACCTTTTGGCCTACATTTAAAGCTGGTGGGAAGCTAATGCTGCATGTCACCTTGAATGCAATCTTTTTTTTTTTCACTCTGAGACCCGGTGGGCATGGCATACCATTTCTAAATACAGGGCAAACCTAAAATAAAACAAAAATAGTTAGTTTTGATAGCCATAAACATATTACTATTTTAAATGGGAATGAAAAATGTACGTGGGTCTTGAGCTTTGACTTGTATTCGTCTGTTTACCCTGTCAAAGGGTTCCAGCTCCATTTCTAACCCTAGAAAGTTCCATTGAATACTCGGATCTGTATTTAATACAGTTTTGCATACATATGCACTCAAGTTTTTGAATTGCATTGTGTACTGTAAGGACAGAGAATGAGTAGCAAAGTGAAACTTAGAAAAAGTGAAAACATTTAAAAGATAAAACTCCCAATTGAATGTTTGTGATAAACACAGCATATATGCAACATCCCATCATATACACGATAGGGTATTCTTTCATCACACAGTGCATTTTTCTTGTCAACCTAAATAATTTTAACTTTGATCAGTTCTGAGTAGAACCTCTCCCCACTCCAATTTCTTTTCTTTGTCCATTACATGGTTTTGGACAAGCTACAAACAAGATATCATATATATTTTTAAAACAATTCCTTTCTTCCAGCCATTCTGAAATGTACAACTAGTAGTTGATGCGATGCCAGTCTCCCACCTGAGGTGTGTCTCCTGCAGGCTCTCCAGAATTAAGATGGGTCTCCTGGCTGTTTCTTAAACTAATACTCTTCTTGTCTGACCTGTCAGTTTGGGAGGACTGGTATGTTTTGGTAGGTTTGCTCTTGTGACAGCCGCTTTTAACTTTTGATGATGGTGACTTATGAAGGTTGTAGGTTGCCTTTAATGTTGTTTAGCAGTATAAGTATAAGAGACAAGTACATAAAATTAATGCCGCATTTTTCAGATTTCATTTGTTAAAAAAGTCTTTTTTGTCTACTTCACAAATGTGCACTCTTGTTTCTTCTTTAGTGACATACAACTCCTGAAAATACATTGAAGTTGCCAAAATGTGAAAAAGTCAAGAGGGATGAATACATTTGTAAAGTACTGCATTTCTAAGTAGAATGTTGTGGTTCAGTTTACCCAAAAACAGTGGGAATATGCATCTGCATCTAGGTGTGTTGACTAGATCCAAGTATTCAGGCTTTTAGAAGCAACTGAAGACACAAAGTATATTGTTTTAATGCTAATTGTTGTACTATACCAACAGCAGACCATTCCAGCAGTATGAGTAACTAGTCTACTTCATTTGTGCTCCAAATAACAGTTTAGTATCATAGACATTAAATCTTTACAAGCCATTTCATTTAATTCAACACTGAATTTGACTTACTGCAAAGTAGCCTTGTCTCAGTGCAAAACCTCCTGATCTCATGAATAAAAAATATACTATTGCACAACGTAAATGTGAAATGTTTGGAGTATCATTCCGGTTTATTAGTTTCACCCTCAATGACTCACCTGTCTTTACCTGTATTTAGTGAGTACAGTCAGTACTGTCTCTACACTGCATTCAAATCCAGGGAAATTCTTTACTGCTGTCTAACTTTCCATGAGGGAAAGTAGTTCCACGTTAGCTAATTCATTAAATGTCAGTGCAGAAATTTAGCAAAATTGCAAAGCAGTAGCTTATAGCTACGTGAACTATCAGACTCGGGTGTGGGAGTCAGGGTGTTTGGAATGATACTGTCCACAGGGCACAGAGTCTTCAGACCACATGAATGCAAATACTAAACTTTAAACGCATGGCTACCCGGCCTTTGTCTTCAGGTTCAGCACCTTCCCACACACAAAGTTAAATGAGAAACTGACACAAGAGCACGAGTGCAGTCTCAGGCAAAAGTCATGTGACTGAAAACGAAGCATGTCCAAGAATTAAATGATACTTTGATTTTGCAGTTTCAAAAAGAATCAGCTTAATTTGCATCCACTCAAAACAAATGTGATGACCAACATTTTAAAGAGCCATAGATCTCGTGGCGTGCTGGTTTCTAATTATTCTACATGCACATCTGCTGTTGGTTGTAAAAATATTAGGTAGGATACAGTTTATCTAGTTTAAGCTTTTAAATGGTTTACATGCTTGCCATCCCTTCTTTTAATTCCAGTTTGCGGACAAGCTTCTATGCTAAAGTAATCATGTTGCTCTTACAGTATGTTACTTTGTGGTTGCATGAAACTTTGTGTGAATTCTTCAGAAAGAGACATTCTCATCCCCTCGTCCTTTTTTCACACTGTATGTATGCGAATGTTTGTGTGACTGTGCGTGCATGCATAATGTGAGTGATGGTGTTCACGCCTGCTCTTACGTCAATGAGCCCTTTAGTTTCGGGAAAGCCAGTGAGAGCTCAGTTTTTAACATGATTGCGGTTTTTCTCAGGTGTCTATCGCTCTCTTTTTTCTTCTCTGTGTTTTTAAATGAATGGGCTCAAAAAACCCAAACATCCGCTCCCCACTTCCTCATTTACCGCTTTCTTTCTATCAGCCCCATCTTGCACCCTCTCTCTCTTTCGCTCTCTCCTTTTATGTTGTGTGTCACACTGTCTTCTGCACTCAGGATGTACAGATGTCAAATTTAAGTTGAACAACAGATTTACTCCAAAGTTTAACTGACTAACTTATACTCGGAGTTTACAAAGAACATTACATGTTCCACATATAGAAGCAGTTATTGCGTGCAAGATTATTGAGAAATATCGCCTTAAAATTTGAAGTGTATAAGTGTTATTATTTTGGTAACATAGTTATCTGCTTTAATCCTCACTACCAAGGAGTCCCAAAGTTCTAAAAACCCACAACTAAGGTATGGCTTATAGTGGCTAAGACAGGAGTCAAGTTTTCCACAAACCCCATAGCATGACATGTAACAGTTCAGTTAATTTATTGTATTCCCTAAATGCTGCATTGCTCCTCTATCCAAGTTTCAATCTTCTATCTGTTGAGATGAGATTATTTCATCTCAACAGATATTTTTATTTCATAGCGCCACCTCCAACATTCTTCTTATTAATGTGGATAAATCTTCACCAATCATTCAGTATTTCTCTAGATGGCATCATTCTGTTGGTACTTGTGGGCATCTGCAAGTTTCAGTAGAGATTAAATGTGTTTGCTTTGAAGCATTCTTTGCTTCCATATGAATTCTTTACTTTCATTTAAATATGACTTTTCTGATCTGACACCAACCCTATTGAAAATTTTGCAACAATGTTTAAAAGTTGGCATGTTGATTTAAATCAACTTTACCAATTATGCCAAGACAAGCGGTAAAATTTCTATAAAGAAATATGCTAGAAGTTCGTGCATGGCTGCAAATTACATGTGGTCAAATTTCAACTCTCTAAGGGACATTTCACCAAATAATAGTGGAGATGTTTCTTTATTTTTGAGTCTGCATGTATAATATTGGCCATTTGTGGATTACGGATAATCCACATACATTTTAAATTTATCCATCCAGTTTATAGTTTGAAATTCCTTGAAATTGTATAATCAGTGCATCCAAAAAAATTAACATTTCAAATGTATCCCACATAAAAATGGCCAAAGTCATGAACAAAAGTGTGTGTATATAAACATTTCACTGGAACTGTTCTTACGTACTGAAGTTTGCTTTACTTAATTATCATCTTGATTTTTTTTTTAATAGCATTGACGTGCACAGGAGGTTTTGTACTGTCATCTTTTCTTGTGAAATGGATCACCAATTTCCTTCTTTAACAATTTACACAAACTGATGCATCACATCATTACTCAGCTGGTCCTCAGACCACAGGACATTCAGTTGTTCTGCGTCTGGCTGTATCTTCACCCTTCACACCAAACAGGATACCACATACAAGCTGCCTTTTTTTTCTCAGCCTTCTATTTTTTTTGTCCTTCATTTTTTTTTTCACTCTTTTTTTCTATTCTTTACACACACACTTTGGCTGCCTGTAACATAGCAGGCCTGGGACTTCTGTCTACGTCAGTACTGCTATGCCTGAGGTTATCTCAGGCTATACTCTACCCCACTTCTAGGAAGCAGAAACAGTACAGTTTCATCTTAGGAGAAAAAGAGAGAGATGGGTGCAGATATAGAAGGCAGGATGACTTCAGGCCTTTGTTAAGGCACCCAGTTCAGTGAGCCCAGATTTTGGAGCCAAGTTCTGATGCAGTATTTATTCACGCAGTCAAACTGCAGCTGCCGTTTTTTTTTTTTTTTTTTTTTTTCTTCACCAGAGCATCACTATTCACGGCACTTTCCTCTGGGCTCTGAATGACAAATCTCAGTTTGAGTCATACTTGAACAGTTTGCTACTACTTGACACCACTATGCTGGGCCATGACTGACCAAAACTAGCAACACACTGAACTTTTTTATGTTTTTATTTTTTGCAGATCTGTTTTTTTTTTTTTTAACAGTCTGTTGATGCACAGTGCTGAGGTCACTTACAGGAACAAGGATCTACCCAGGAAAGAACCGTCATTCTCACTCTGCATATAAAGGTTCTGCTTTTCGCTTTGATATCAGGAGCAAATATGCATTTGCCTTTTACAGTTGCACTTCCAGTTCACCATGACACTACAGCTTTTAGGTTTTAGAAACAAGTTGGGCAGATATGCTCATAAGTGCTATATAATTTTCAACAATTTGTGCAGATGTATGCAGTTTTAACACCGCTCAAACCTTTTTCACAGTTATCACGTAAAAATTACAAACTTCAAGATATGCATTAGGATTTTAAAAGAAAGGGCGACCATAAAGTAGTTCATTAGAAAGAAAACAAAACAGGACAACAAACCTGAAAAGGTGACCTGCATGTTTATTTAGCCCCACCAAGTTGGTACTTTGTAGAACCTTTCAGGGATTGAGGGGGTGTTTTTTCCAGCTTTGCACATCTAAAGCCTAAAGTTTGTTCATTCATTTTTATAAAATAGCTCAAACTCAGATTACATGGTGAAAATCACAGATTTCGATGCAGATTTATACCATTGATTGGCCCATTCTAATGCATTGCAGTTCAGTTCTGGTATGCTTAGGGTCATCCTTCTGGAAGTTGACCTTCAATCCAAATCTCAACATGGTTGCAGGTCTTCTTTCAGTATCACCTTTTATTGTCCAATGGTGTACTAGCTCTGACCATAGGTTCCTATGCCTGCAGAAATAAAGTTTCTCCACAGCATGATGCTGGGACCACTGTATTTCACAATTGGAATGGGGTCTTCAGCTGATGATCTGTTAGTTTTCTACCACACAACCATATGAGGGCCAAAAAGTTTTGTTTTGGGTTCATCAGATTTTTTTCACATGTTTCTTTTGTCTCTTTAATGACAAACTCCAAACTGGGTCTCCCATGGTATTTTTTTTCCAACAATGGTTTCTTTTTTCTACTTCATAAAGGTCAGCTTTTTAGAGTCCACAGCTTGTAGTATTGATAGTGACGTATTATTCTAACTGAGCTGTGGATTTCTGCAGCTCCCCCAGAGGTACCATAGTCTTTTATGGCTACTTCTTTGATTAAGGTTTTCCTTGTCCGACCAGTTTGTTGAGAAGTTGTTAAGCTCTTCGTAGTTTAAGAGGATGGACTGAACAGTGCTTAGAGAAGTTGAACACAGAATGTATACATGTTAAATTATACTCATTCTTTCTATTAAGGAGATTATAAAGGCAATCAGTCACTTGGACTTTATTTAGGGATATAAGTGTTTGCATATGCAAGCCATATTTTTCAGATTATTTGGCTTTGTTTTTTGTTCTGCAAGTGAAGACAAGATATAATTATGTTTGACAAGATAAAGATGGATGTCATAGAAATTCATCATTGACAGGAAGTGCAAGAGCATTTTTCACCATTAAACCAATTTGTGACCTCATAAGTTTGTGCATAGGTACATTTATCGAGAAGTTCCCTGTTATGAAATTGCAGTGTCTTTTACTGGTTTTGTCTGATCCATAAAGCTGACAGTGCGAACCTGCAGAAAGCCCCTATAAGTAACCATGCAGCTTCATGGCAAGATTTTAGAACACACAAAGCAAGCCAGAGAAAAAAAAACGAATGCTGCCTCTCACAGTGACAACAGGATGTGACATAAAACAAATCTGGCTCTTACTGGAAGCTGCTTCTTCTGATAGTATGAGAAAGAATATGTAAAAAAGAAAAAAAAAAGCTATTCTGCTTTTTAACTGCATGCCCTCCCCCCTTCTCAGTTTCCTGCACCTTCCCTGTCTTGAACTCTAGCCTGTGTTCTTTTGCCTCACGTACAGACCACAGATAGTGGTTTCCCACTAAGGCGGCCTGATAAGAGTGCTGTGAGTCAGACTTGTACATCCATGGCACAGGCTACAGTGTTTTGCTTCTTTGATTCTCATTCCAGTCTTTTAGGCTAATGCTGTAATTTTTCAGTGAAAACATTTAAAGTACAAAATATTTTTGGAGTTTCTTCCCATGCCGAGTTGACATGTAATCAAGTATCATCCAGTGACATATACAGTATTGACCACATTTGTTGAAAAGTTAAAAATGTCTAAACAGCAAAGTAAAATCCTCTTTTTATTACTACGGTTCTCTTTTTATTACATTCTTATGTTTTATGTCTTGTTGCCTTAATGTATTTGGAGCTTTGCAAAATGAGAACGGCAACACATTTCCTTATTTTTTTGGTTCGTTGTTTACATCTTGTATTAGGGGGGATTTCAGTTTGTAAACACATTACAGTGATCTCAAACTGCATTCCTTGAGGACCAGTGTCCTGCAACTTTTAGATGTTTCTATGCCTTAGCACACCTGGTTCCAATATTAGCTCATTAGCATAATTCTGCAGAGCTTGGTTTCATTCTAGTCAGGCAGTTTAGCCATTTAATTTAAGCATGCAAGACAGGGGACACTTGAAAAAGTTGGAGAACTCTGACCCTTGAGGAATGCAGTTTGAGACCATTGACATAAGAAGTAAAGTCTATCCTGCATGTTTTGTATCATTCTAAAGTAGTAACACTATCCGTGTCACAAATTTTCCACTACTGCCAGAAACTTGGTTGAGCAGGTTGAATACTCAGAAATGCTGCACTTGTTTACTGAGTGAAAATGTTTGTGTTTGTGTCCTCTGCAGAGCCCTCCATATAGCTGTGGTTCAAGGGGAATTGCCCATCGTCCACAAACTCATCCACCTGTTGGTGTTGGCTCAAAGAGGCCTTGATATCTACAACAATCTTCGTCAGGTGAAACAATGCATTTATATTAATGGCGTATTTAATATCATGAGGCAACAGCAGCCCTACCGACCCCACTAAGGGACCAGGGTATGCAAAAAATGGATGGACGGATGGATTTAATATCATGACGGCTTATCTCCAGCAGTCATGGGTAATGAATAGGGTACACTCTGTACTGTTCTTCACTGGGCAACACATAGTCTTAAGACAAACAATATAGCACATACATAAGCACTCCTGAGGGCAGGTTAGATGGATCAGTTAACCTAACACTTTGTGCTAGGAAACCAGAGTACCCAGAGAGTAGTCACAGATGCATAGAGGGAACATGCAAACTCAATCCAGGTTCAAAGAGTGAGATTTGAACCTGGAATCATTTTGCTGCAGGACAGCAGTGCTAACCACAGCTTTACTGTCCAACTCATGGAGTTTATTCTTTTAATAAACATCACAACAGTTAATAGCAGTGTTTGAAATCAATATTCTGAAATAGAGATATTAATGTGTTTGCTAAGGCTTAAGGATAATGATTTGAATTCATAAACTACAGCAATTCTGCATTGACTTGACATGCACTTCACACTGAATTTGGAGCAAAAGAAATTAGATCTGATTTGGATTTACTTAACAAAGACTTGAGACTTCACTTAAACTTGTTTCTCAAAGACTTGAGGGTCAACATGAACTTGCTCCACAAAGACTTAACTTGGAATCTTAAAGTCTTGAAAATTGATTTGGACATGTCATAGACCTACAGCTCAACTTAGACTTACTCCTCAAACAAGACTTGACTTGGATTTGGGGGAAATTTACTTTTTTAATATCTCTTGGGTTCATACTGGATATCTAATGGGATAATTCTGATCAGAAATAATTGTATTGCACAAAAAGATTAACATGTAAAGTGGCTAAAAATTACTCCAGTGATTAAAATGTTTATTGAGCCACACCTTCCCAAAATAAGACAATATATAAAACATATCTATCAGCTAGTAACTGCAGCATAATGAAGAATAAAAGAGGAAGTGCCTTGGTTTCCTCCTTTGCTTGTGCTGTGTTATCAAATTCTCTTCCAGGCATAGTGTCTGAGGTTTATACGGTAAATTTTACCCTTCCTGGATATTCCACCTGTACTTGCCATAAACCAGAGTAACGAGCATTCTGGGAAGGGCTTTGTGTCCTTTCTGAGTTCTATTATTATTTTCTTTGCCCATAGTTGTTTTGCAATCACTATGCCCTCAAGAATAGATTTTTCAAGGGACTGTAAGTAGGCTGCCCTATTATTGTTAAAGTCAGAAGATAATGCTAATCTTCCTATAGCCTTTATAGAAATTAATTGTTGTGTGTGTGTATGTATGTATGTATATATATATATATATATATATATATATATATATATATATATATATATATGTAAATTTGATGGCAGTGTTTATCAGTTAAATGACTTGTAGTAATTTTATTCACCAAAAAGGTTCCTGCTGTTGCTACAAAATATATTCTAGCCACTAACAGGAAGCATTCTGCCTTAAGAATGTTTTCTGCTTCCGTAATTTTTTTAAACATAGACATAATGAATAGTCAAATGTTTCACCTTTTTTTATTATTATTATTATTTTAATTTAACACAAGTGTTACTGCGAAACTGATAACTTGAGCATTTTATGCTGGTCGGCTGTGTAATGTTGATTGTGTTATTATCACTTGGATTCCTCACTAAAACACCGATTTCCTTTAAATCAAGACTAAAAGCCCACTTGTGGCTACTGAACCATAATAAATGGAAGAGCATTTACTGACATATGACGTGTATTGATGATTTTGCCTTCAAAATGTAACGTTTGTTGATGGGTTTTCCCAATTGCTGACTATTTTTTTATGACTGTGCCTTTTTTCTTTTAAACAACGTGAAACACTTTGTTAGACTGCCGTGTTGCTGAAATGTGCTATACAAATAAAGTTTATTGATGGATTACGTAGATAAATCTGACTGAGAAAAACTTCAGCTTTTTACTTTGTCATTCAAAAATCTACATGGACCATTTTACCATGTTGGACCCCATTAGGTCAGGGTTTTTACACTAATCTTTAATATATAACCTTGTGTGGTGTGAATGTCAAATTATAATCCCATTTTTAAATTTAGACTTTTTTTGTTTTAATTTTGCTTTATTGAGATTTTTATTATTTTTTTTTGGTTGCTTACTTGTGTTTCATGAATTAATAGACGTTATAAACCCCGTCTAGGTAAATGGTTGGTCCTGCAATGTGGCACTTTTAACATGTAACAACATGTAGAGAACTGGGTCTGGATATGTTTTTGAAGTGGTTGGAACCCTGGCTAAGGAAGCCCCGCGTCCTCATCTCTGTATTTTAGCTCCAAGATGTCGTCCCTTTCGGCTGCCAGCGTGGAGACTCCTGCTGTGACTGCTGGCACGGAGGAGAAGAAGCCTCTGAAGCCGTGCTGTGCTTGTCCAGAGACCAAAAAAGTCCGAGATGTTTGGTAAGCACCAGGCCAGAAGTACTGAAATGTTCCCCTTTCTGTTCGTGGGAAAACCTTTATGTCACGTTTGTCTCTGCTAGCATCATCGAAAAGGGAGAGGAGAACTGCAGAGACCTGATCGAGGCGCATAAAGATTGCATGAGGTCGCTTGGATTCAAGGTTTAACTCCATTTTGTGCTTGTGTGTGTGGTGAGTATTTGGTTCCTGTAACAGCATTTTGTAACTTCTGGTTCCGCAGTCCCATCATGGCGACACACTTTCATACATTGCTTGTTTTTAGTGTGTTTTTGTGCTGAAAATAAAACTTTTTAAGTTTAATATTAGAGAAATTTGGAGAAAGGGCCTGAAAGTAGAAAATCAAATTGGGAATGACCAATTGGTTTCTCACCAACTCTGACCTTAAAATCCAATATGGCTGCCTCAGTTTGGGTTTAATATTCTCACAGCCAAGTTGAAGCTCAAGAAGAAAATGTAGCAGAGCAAAACGAAAACTCGTGTTCTTCTCTTGGTAAAAACAGTGACTTTAGAAAAATGAAGATATTTTCAAAGGTTGACAGTGAGTCAGACGGAGCCCTTGTTTTTAATTCTCTTTATTGAAACTCAGATTGCTGACGAACACAGTCGGCGCCACTGAGAACCCCGTAGTAAGTATTCTGGGTTAAATGGTGGCCACAGATCGCTGCAAAAACCACTTGAAGGCGCCACAGTTTGTTGGAAGTGTGGAGTATGTAGTATGGACAAATGGAGCTGCGTCTTTGTAAAGACGCAGCTCACATCAACACGGAAACTAGCGTCTTATTTAACCACTCTGGACCCTGGTTTAAAAAAAGTTGTCATTTGAGAGAACACGAAGGTTTGCGGTCTCCCAAAATGCCGGATCCGTGTGGACGCACGGCCTGAACTACTATAACTCGTTCCAGACGGGACATTGGTTTGTTGCTATGCTGGGAAACTAACTATACCATCACAAAACCCTGACAATGTGTGACAAAGTACAATCTTTTTACTCCTCCGCTTTCGGTAGATTTAAAGAGGACTAGCATGTCTCGGCTTTAACCGACACAGCTATATTAGCTTAGCAACAAAAGTTTTTCTGCTGGGAAAACGTCTTTTGAGAGATTTTAGATGGTTAATGTCCTGAGAGCATTTTCAGCTCGAGTTGTTGCAAAACAGCTTGAAGCTGGTAAAACATCTGGCTCTCCGTCAGCTGATTTCGCTTTTCTGCAGACTAACAATGTCATGACATCTTCCTTCTACCAGTAAAGGAACACATCTTCACCCCCCACACCTCCCTTGTTGACATTATCATTTTTTTATGAACTTCCCCTGCCTGTTGCGTCTTGCTGCTGTCAGACGCGTTCCGACAGACTAAATCCCAGCTGAGCCGAGCCAGTGTGGTGTGTAAATTGCCACCTGCCCTTTCTGTGAACCGTGAAAATGCCCATCTTTGATCGGGTTCAGATACGGTCGCTTTAGGTCGTCACAGACTTTATGCACCAACGGCAGAATCGGTTCAAACAAAGTGTGTAAGAACGGATGAGATGCAGCCCGAGGGATCCTGCCTGTTCGTATGGAGACAAGCCTGAAGCCGTTTGACTCTGCAGTTCCAGTTGTGTGGTTGGTGTCGACCAAACAAAACGTTTTGTCATTGCGCAACACTACCGGCTCTTGCATTTCATCTTGGGGGTTTGCTGAACGTCTTCCTAAATATGTAGGAAAATCTGAACCGATTAATCACTATTATTGAAATAAATAATTTACTAATCGATTAAGTAACTGGAGTACGTAGACTCAAAAAAAAAAAAAGGTCATTCGGTACCATAAATCGTATTCAAAGCAGTGATTAAGTCACAACTGTTAAAAAATATATATATTTTGCATTTAAGATAAAAACACCTGTCTATGAAAACTCAAGTGGCTTAGTTTTTGTTTCACCCAGTTTAGATTTACAGGATTGATTATTTTCCTATTTATAAAATTGCATATTTTAATGGGTTTCTAAGATCGTGTAAAAAAAGTCTCAAGTGGTTAAATTAGAAACACGTAGAAAGTGTCATTTATCCGATTAATCTTCAGAATAATCATTAGTTGCAGCCCCACTTCACTTTATTCTCAAAGTTAATTTGCACTTTGTCAAATCAATTCATAACAATGAACTGATATCAATTCAAAAGCTGATTGGTTTTGTCTTTTCTCTCCTGCAGTGTGATGGTGTGAGTGGAAGACGACCCTGGATATTCATTTCTTTTCTTTTTTTTTTCCACCCCCTTATTTATACCTCCTCTGGAAGGGAAATGTGATACAGAAGCACTTGAACTGATGGATTTATGAGTGGAATATCTTTTTTTTTTAACTGTAAAATCTGCTGTGTGAATATCTTAAAGGCTGTGTGATTATGAATAAAAGCCCTATGCAACAAGATTCCCTTTAGTCTCTTTTATCAGTCATATTTATTTAAATAGGTGTCCCTCTCATGCCTGTTGAAAAGGGTGGCTGGCCCACAGTTGCTGCCCCCTGGTATGCACTTATGCTTAAAAATAACTCTTGACCCTGCAAAGTCAATACTTGGCATATCTGCATTCTTTACAGCGCGTCACTGAAGTGTGTCTGATTGTGGACATGCGTCCTCACACCGCTAGAAAACGGCTACTAGCGATACACGGGTTTGTCTTTTACACACTGGTTAACCTTTCATTTCTAAAGAATTCACTTCATTGACAAAATATTGGAATTGGATCAGAGCTATTGCTTAACATCAGGCAGTTTAAACCTTGGTTAAAGCAGCTAGTAAATCGACAAAAATTCAAACTTTGAGCTTAATCTGCTGATGTAATTTCATGCGGAACCGAAGCTTGGAGCAGAACGCAGAATTAAATGTTTTCCACAGGAAGCTCCTCTGTTACTTGGCTCTTCTGGGAGCGACGAGGGGACGACTCAGTCGTAACCCATCAGCTCCGTCTTAAAGGGACAGTCCATATTCTGTCACGCCTGGCTTCTGTTAAGGATTTATGAATTGGAGTCATAAACACATTTTGAGGAAACTTGTGATTTTGAGAAGTTCAATGTGACAACTGAGAATTACAGTACAATATACACTGATCAGTGTGGCCTGCGCAGTAAAACGGGAGAGATTTTGAGATGCGTCAGTGAGAACAGGTTGCATCCTCCCAAATGTCACACATAGATTAAGGCTTTTTTTTCCCCCTCAAGTTTGGTCTGAGTGAGGATGAGCTAATTATTGGTATTAGTATTTAAAAAATTATGTTTTCTGTTTGTTGCTCTCTTCACAATATAAGCAGAGGAACTGTCTATTTCCAAGACACATCACACTGCAATAACTGATGATTAATCATCATTAAAAAAAATTATACTATTCAAAAATATGTAATGACTCACTAAAATTGGCCTTTTAGCGACTCGGTTACTCACCAGTTTAGTGCATGAACTGGTCATTGTAAAACCACCTCAAAGTTTTCTTCAGTTACAGTCTGTTTTCATTTTACATGAGTTTGATTCACATATTTATTTTGAATAAAATTATTATACGTTATGACAATGCATGATTTAATATCAGCTTAGTTCAATGGTGTATTGAGGAGTTGTAAATTTAAAAAAAAGGGGAATTTTTTTTGCCAGAAAATTCAAAATTTTTAGATTAAGTGCAGAAATTTTCCAGAAAAAGATGGAAAATTTCTGAGCTCCAAAAAGTTGCAAGAAAAAAAAACTCGAGATCTTTTTAGATGAATCTGAGAAATTTTCTAGATATAATTTTTAGGCCTCATGAAAATTCAGTTTCAAAAGTAAAACATTTCAACTTTTTTTTTTTTTTTTTGAACTCTGAAATTTCCAAGTTTTTTTTTTTCTAGAAAATTTCTGAGTGTTTTTCTCGCAAATTTTCGACTCGCAGCTCAGAAACGTCCTCGTTTCTCTGGAAAAATTCTGAGCTTCTTGGCGGAAATTCACTCCGATGCGCCGTCGTAGCCGAGACGTTGAGACGGAGTGGTGATGGTCCCCAATCAGAGCGGCGGTGGCGTTAGCGGCTGTTTACACCTGAAACCTGACCTCCGCTGCGGTTCTGTTTATTTCCGTGCCTCTAAATACACACGCTCCCCCCATGAAGACGCAGACCTGGGGTTGGACTGGACTGGACTCTCAGAGTTTGGAGAAAACTCTGAACTTTAGGTGTGTGACATCTTTTTTTCTTTCTGCCTGTTCCTTGTCATGTAGCCCATCTCTCACCCCGTGCTTCCTGTCCCCGTCTCTCTCTCTCTCTCTGTTATGTCAAGTAGCAGGCCTGCTTTCTGTCCCTTCACTCTCCTCCTTGGGTTTCAATTCCAAACATGGTTATCCTTTTAGGGCTCTATCGGCGTCCCCTCCCTTATCCCTTCTTCTCCATCTGTTGGCTCCTCAGTGCGGGCCAGCGGCGCTGAGCAACAGGCGGGAAAGCGAAGACGAGGGCAGAGGAAGGGGACTCGCGATGGGAGGAGGAGGAAGAGGAGGACAGACCCATTCCGGCTGCGTTTCTGGAGCAAACAGAGCCGTGAGAACTTCTTCACATTGAAGAGATTTTCCACCGCACGGCAAGGGAACAAACTTTTTTTTAAATTTAATTTATATATTTATACTCAGAATCAGCTGTTTATTTTGTACCCAAACGCTGCAGCTCGTAGCTCTCCGGACCCCCGAGTGTCTAGGAAGTTATTCCGTTATTTGTTTCGAGCGCCCAACCAAACTGCAAACATGAGCGCGGACAACTCGACCCTGTGGGACGGCTTGTTTTCTCCGCCGGTGTGCGGCGGCTGGAGCAACAACACCGAGCGGGCCATCTACCACCTGGGCAACACCATCCTGTTTCTGGGCTACATGGGAGGCAGCGGGGCCTTCGGCGCCCTCTTCATCTTCGGCTTCCTGTCGCCCGCCTTCCTGTGCCTCGCCCTGTGGGGCTGGCTGACCGTCTGCGGCCCGGACGTCGTCTCCTGGAACCTGCTGCTGCTGGCGGCCGCCCTGCTGCAGATCTGCCACCTCCTCTACCGGCTCCAACAGGAGGGCCTCCGCGGCGAGGAGCTGACCTCCCTCTACCAGGCCGTCTACCTGCCGCTGGGCGTGCCCGTCCAGGTGTTCAAGGACGTCGCCAAGGCGTTCGAAAACAAGGCGGTGGAGCTGAAGGCCGGAGAGACGTACGCCCTGGAGGGCAAGACGTACATCGACCAGCTCTCCTTTCTGCTGTCTGGGAGGTGGGGAGCGCGTTTTGAGGTCGCAAGCGACACACATCATATAACAGGAAGTCCTCACACACATCGTTCAACCAGACAGCCAGAGTCTAACTCTCCCTATTTGTAATCCATAGAGGGGCCCAGAAAGTATTTGGGAACCACTAGGGGGGGGGAAAGGAAAAAGTTTAGGAACCACTGCTAAAAAACAACAAAACTAATCCTAGCACCAAAACATGAGTGTTTTCAAATTTGCCATGTTTCCATTAAGCTAATTTATTTTCAAAATGTCAAATTGCGTAATTTGATGGAATCCCGGTTTGTGCTCCAGTTACACTGAACTAGCACAGGTACACGACCAAACTCCATATCCTTCCTAGGCTGATGCTCAGTTTGGTTTTACACAAACACCTCAGGACATGACATTTACTCCGTTTAAGCTAGGTCAATATTTTAGCTCACAAAAACTTCAAAAGGCTCCGCCGCCGCTGAGGAAATGGCGGACCACGAGTCCGCCATTTTCACCACACTGCAAGCAAAACACGTTCACAAAGGCTAAAACGTGTGATTTCACTCCTTATCTTTACCCCTGTTCTGTGGCAAGGTGCTTATGAGACATAACTACTATTACCTATCGTCTATATATAATTTACCGCCCAGCTTACCTACAAAATAGCAGGTTACAGGAGCTACTAGGTGCTTCCTCTCTACTCTTCTACGTCAAGCGCTGGCGAACTTCTTCTGGCCGCCAAGAGCTTCAGCAACTGGTGCACACGACGCCGAGCGCCTCTGCTGGCAGCACTCATATTACACTTGTAAATATCGTAGTTTATCGATAGAAAATGACCTTGGACGTAACTATAAAATGGCGGTTCGGGAGGGTCAGCTACTATTTCCATGTATCTATTTCACAGTGTCCCTTCCATTATATCTGACTTTCAGAGTGCTGTATTTGTTTTAGGCTCTTAGTTTTTTTTTCCCAGAACGGAGATTTTTGTCTCCGTTCGTGTGGTGTACTGACACTTTTGAGAAAAATTTCACGCAAGGAAAATGATTTACTGATTTAAAGTCACTTTGATCAATTTAATGGGGAAAAAAAGGAGCTATTTTTGGCTGTGAAAACCACAAACATACTTTGTGTTTTTCTGTTCGGTCCATATTGGCAACTTTCTTAGTCATAAAGAATTGGTTTTGAAACGGATTGAGTGCTTTAAAAGTCGAGGTCATTCATTTTTGCTGAAGGCCCTCCTCAACTTTCAAAATTATGATTTTGTATTTCTCTTGAAAATTTTAAATAAATGTATTTTTTGAAGTTTATCCCCCTTTTTTTTTAGGTAATATTTTTTCTCCATATATGAAGTCCAGTTGCCAGAGAGGGTTCTCTCTCTTTTTGTCCCCCTACATGTTTTAAACAACAAAGTCTAATATTAGGTTACTATCAGCAGCGTTGCTAAAATTAGACGTCAAAGTTCTGACTCTTGCAGACTCTTGGCGGCTTTTGACCCTCACAGGAAATGTGTTCTCTTCATCCAAACATCCTCAAAGCGGAGCTGCGTTGGATCCGCAGAAGAGAAATGTTGTAAACAGATTATTTCTGTCCATGACTCATCTGTGTGGGTCCCAGTGCAATCTCGACAGTGTTTCAGTGATATCTTTTCTATGTGCAACAGGAGAGTGGAGGCAGACAGCTCTCCTTACCTTGAATTAAATCCTGGCCATGAAACTAAGAGCGCCGAGAGTCTGAGGCAACTTTGGAACAACAAACAAATATCTGAAGAGTTCCCGTCACGGAATGTTACACAAGTTGCTTTTCACTGTGACAGTATTACTGCTGGCAATTGTGTTGTGTTGTTCTGAGATTCTTTACTAAGCATCAGTCTCATAGTTGACTTAAGTACAACGTCAAACAAGGAATGCAGGCATTTACATGTTTTTTTTAATACATATATATATTTCAAAGCAATTAATAATCATCTGCAGATAATTTGTGACTCTTTGAGAAAAACAAATTTGCCCACAATACACCAAGTGCAGTCCAAGGTGAACAACATCTTACATTATTTGAAATAGCTACCATCAAGTAGCTTACCACCATCAGCGTGTGACTGAGTGGGGGTCCTCTGGATTGATGAAGCACTGTACAAGTACAGGACATTTACCACTTTTTTTTTTTTTTTTTAAATCTTTCTTATTCTCACGTACAGGATCAGCGTGTCTTTGGAGGGTCAGTTCCTGCATTACATTCACCGGCACCAGTTCCTCGACTCCCCTGAGTGGGAGTCTCTCAGACCAAATGAAGAAGGAAAGTTCCAGGTATCCAACACACAGATCACTTCACATTTACACTGCTGCTCATTTCAGGGAGATAATATGGCCAACAAGGCACAAACCTGATTTATTTATTTTTTTTAGGAATATAATTCAAGAGTTGTTCTCTGAATTGTCTGTAGGTGACGCTGGCGGCGGAAGAAGACTCCCGCTACGTCTCGTGGAGTCGCCGCCGTCTCTACACGTTGATATCGAAGGACCGCTACATTGCCGACCTCTTCTCCGTCATGCTCGGCTACGACATTTCCGAAAAGCTCTACAACCTCAACAACAAGCTCTACATAAAGAGCGGCGTGCTACTGGACATCCGCCTGCCGAGCCTCTACCACGTCCTGGCGCCCTCCTCGCAGGGCAGCGACGGCGGCAGCGGCAGTGACGGCAAAGAACAACACAGCCAAGACCTAGAACCAGCCTACCAGTCGTCTCACCCCGGACCGTCTCAGGCCCTCAAACCTGACCAGCAGGGACCAAGGGGAAGCAATGTGTCCGCCGAGGACGGTCCCTACCGCGGCCCATGGGCCACTGACCCGGAGATGCCATCTGGTGAGGATTCCACTAGCCTGGTCCTGGAGGACTTTGCTGACGTGGCGGGCTCCTTAATGGACTATGGCAGTGAGAAAGATTACTTAAGGTAGAGAGGCAGGGTGCTGGAGCTAACACACTGGGTCACCACTTAAGCTACATGTAAGTACCTCACTTGGCTGGATTGGGGCGTCTGGGGGATGACTTGCAGTGCACAGTTCTCACTAACATGACTTATTGGTGATAAAAGGGACAGAAAATCACAGCCTCATGTGGTAACTCGCAATGATACTTATTTATCTGGCATCCGTTAACAATTTAAAGGCTTAATATGGTTGAATTAATGTCAGCATTTAGTCACAAACAAAATGTTTTAGGAGAAACCTTGTCAATACACGTAGACAGACTCTTGAAGATGTGCATTTTTTTAAAGCATTTCGTCCCATTGTAGAGAAAAAACTTCAGTGTACTGTGTTGGGATTTTCTTGTGGAAGACCAACAGCAAGTATTTATGAAAGCGGGGTGGAAATGGTAGACACAGAAGCGTTCAGACCACTGAGACGCCCTCGTAGAAGCGACCTTCACTGCTACGTTAGCTGCGGATGCTCTGGAAAACGTCTCTAGCAGGTTTTCAAACCGGAACCTCAACATTTTTGGCCGTTCTTCTTTGCAAAATAGCACAAATAATTTGTGTGAACATGAACGTTCAAGTCTCTTCGGGGTTGTTGTCCTCCGGCTTCCCTTCCATCTCAAGTCGTCAGCAGGCCCAGCATTTTTTCTTCCAGTATCGGTGTTAGGTTTTTAACATTTAGCATGTAATCTAGAGCTGAGCTTTTTTTTTTTTTTTTTACTTCCCATGCTTACTATCGCTGACAACCTGCAGGAGATTTCTTTTTTCTCTCAACAGTAAATTTCATCTTGTCACTAAAAATCTAGATTTGTTTATGCCGAGTTTAAATTACACATAGCAGAACGCCGGATGCACTTGCTTTCAAATGGATTTTATTTTGAGGTATTGAGGTAAAAGGGACCACACAAACACATGGTACCGGAAACCACAGTTAGCCGTTTTGTGTTGGTTTGCTACATAAGATCCATAAAACTTGTGTTCCAAACCACTGTGTCAAATGCAAAAACATAAAATACAAATTAAAAACATAAAAATAAAAAACAAGAACAACCACAGCATTCATGATCGTTGTAGCCACAACCTTTTTGTTAGAATATTTAATAAAACAAAACAAACACACAAGTTTGCCTTATTTGTTCCCGTTTCTCCAATACGTTCAGTGCACAAAACAAAATGAGCTTTGCAAAAATAAAAAGTCCTGCAAATCTATGTTGAGTGGAATGCAGATATAGTTACACTTGTGAAACAAAATCTTCAAAGTAAATAAAAGATTGAAAACACAGAATAGTTATAAAAAAAAAAATATCCAGAATGATGTATGCAATGTCTCGAATGGGTTGTTTTTACCTCAAAAAACGTACATAATACAAACATACGCAACATAAATAAGGCATATTGCTTAGTCTCGTTTTTATTTTTTACTCAGTCAGCTGTAGTTGGCACTCATTTCTGAAATGAGCAACTTAGAGATGCATTAAAAAAAAACAAAAAAAAAAAACGCTGCTTGCCTTCTCAGCTGTCTGGATTATTTCCCTGTTTTCAAATCAAATTTTAAGACTAAAATATCCTCCATGTCAGTCGGGTTTGTTTTAGCTGCCATAAATAAAGAGCACGGTCATGTTTTAGAGTAATAGCAGAGTGAAATTGGTCCAGACTTGCTAGTGAAAACTGTTTTTACAGTAATAAACACATCGTGTTGTCGGTGCCAACCGCTCTGCTACATGGTCTGCAGTGGGTCTGGACGCAGCGACTGGCTGTGACGTCCGGCTCAAAGCAGCTGTGTTCTTTTTAGGGATTACAGCTTGTAAATTCAGGGGATGTAAAAAAAAAAAAAAAGAAGAAGAAGAAGAAAAAAAAATCCAGTGCGTGCCATTAATCCGGTGTACCCACCGTTCAGCTTTCAGTCTGCTTATCTGTTCCCGCTGCCCTCTTCAGCCCTGGCATGCCGCCCCTCCCATCGCGGTGGCAGCACCGGTCCAATCCAATCACAGGTGGAGGATCACATTTCACGGAGGGGTGGAGCAGGTCAGAGTTCGGCTTGGGTCGCAAGACAGCTGTGAAGCGGCTAAAAAGCATTTTGGTCCATCAAACCGAAATACTTAATTCCTGTTGTCAATACGGACAGCAGTCGTGTTGCACCTCTGGGTTAGTTTAAGTTTAGATATTTGACAATTTTAGTTTTTTTTTTTTTTTTTTTTTTTTTACAAGAACGGAGTTCATTCTTGGAAACATCCCAGAAACAGAGTAACAAAAGTATCCTCACCTAGCCCTGTCCCAATAAGCAACCAATCAATCAATCCTATGATAAATTAACACAAGCTCAATAATTTCCACTTTCATGATTTATCGTTTTTCTCTTTTTTTTCCTCAAAAACTGGATGACAAAAGTCTCCAATCTGGTGAAATGGTCTCAACTAAGTCCTTTTTGGATATTTAATTTTTATTTTTACCAGTTCCAGCGTTAAATGTTTATTAGAATTTAACGTTTGTGGATCTTTCAGAATGCGTCATTGCATTATTATTATTATTATTACTTTCCCGTCACCACTACATTACTTAAGAATAGTCTCAAAACAACGATATTATCGTTTATTGCAATAACTTGTGGGACAATTTATCGTCCAGCAAAACTTCGGATTGCGACAGACCTGTTGAACCTTTTCATTTTTTGTCACAATTTATGTGATAATTCAATGCAAGGTATTGGATAATTGCGAAATAAAAGCAAACGATGAATGGTTGATCCGTAATCTGAGAAGTGTTACTTAGAAAATGTACTGGTTGTAACGTGACAAAATGTGAAAGTTGAGCGGATCAGAATAATTTTACTACCAGGCTTATTTTATTTGCTGCTTTTGTTGCCAAGTTTGTTGCTAGAAAAAACAATGCTTGTGTTGCGTTGTTGTTGTTACATCTAACAAATTAACTACTTTTTGTTTTTTTTTTAAGTTGGAGCGCCATTGTCTTTTTTCAGTGACTGTGTATTTTATCTAGTTTTCAGGGTTTTTTTTTTTCTTTCCACAACATGACACTAAAAGTACCAATAATTTTTATTTAATGTTTTTTCTTGTTATTAGGCTGGAAATGATGTGCCAGTATCAACATCGCATAAAAGAAAATGTAGGGAAATAAAAGTAAAAAAAAAGAAAAAAAAAAAGGTTCTTTAAAAGTTATGGCAGATTTCCTGTTGTAGATTTTTATATAAAAAAAACAGTTTTTTTGACTCTACACCTGTTTTATTTAGCTGGACTGAGGGCAAAAACAGATCTTTGAATTGTAAAGGTTACGCAGAAGTAAATTGTTTTAATTCATAGGAAACATGAGTGAATTAATTACAATTTTCAACAAGACCTGAATCTAAAACAAGCCCCTCTGATATTCATCGTTGCAGGAGGTGACGGCGATGGGAATTTACCTCCTCGGTTCCAGAGACGCAGAGCTCCACTGGCTCCCACCGACACGCCGAAGCTGTGAACCCGGCTTCTTCTTCTTCTACTTCTGTCTTCAGTGCAGCAGAACGAAGCAGACTCTTGCTCGCACCTTCTTCAGCCCCAAACATGTGGAACATTTAATCTTTTTTTTGTTTTTTTTTCCCCCTTGCATCGTTTTGCTGAATGATGCTGCCAGTACAGATCACACACACGTTCCTGTCTCCCTAACCACGCCGCATCCGTTTCCCGAGTCACATTTTAAAAGACAATTTTAACTAATCGATGCACTACTCGGATTATTTTATTTGCAAATTATGCTAGCGAACCATTTCTTTATTGGCATACAAGAATTTTTAAGTGGCTTTGGGTTACACACACTGCATAAAAAAAAAAAAAAATAATAAAAAAATAATAATAATAATAGTTGTTTCCTCACTCTGAACGAGTCGGACTAATCTTTTTCTGCCACACAAATGTTACGTGATCCTGACTGATCTTCCACAGGAACCTTTTATGGGAAAATGTAAGTTGATGTGTAACAATCTAGTAGAAAACCGTAGTTAGCCTCCTCAACTCTACTTTGAATCCTACTTTTGACACTGATGGATGTTTTTTGCCAGAAGCTGTTCGCCTTTAACAGATTCTTTCTTAGTTCTTAAGGGACTGCGTGAGTCAAAAGAAAAGCAAAACCAAACATCCAAATCACCGTCACAAGCTCTCCTACTGACGATGATAAACTCTTCATTTTGTAGACGATGCATCCCACTAATGGCAATAAACTCAATTACCTAAGACCTGTGTGGAGGGATTTATCATACTTTCCATTTTCCAAACATTAATTTTTCACGTATCGATTTAAGATTCACTTCTGCTCTACTTAATAGATACAGTTTTGCCTCACAAATCAAACCGTTTATCCTAATGAGTCTCGCTCGGATCCTCTGGATCTGATTCACTGGGAAAACAATCCCAGCATTAACTGGGATCTGGAAGAGCATGTGAGGAAAGCTTTTCATGAGAGTTACACATTTCTCCTCGTTCCTGTAATGAGGAAATTTATTTCTTTCCATTTCTTTGAATCCCGATCCTCCTGTTGGACGGCGTACGCTTTCAATGAATTCGTCCGTTTGTCTTTTCTTTTTCTTTTTTTTCGTCCCCTCGTATTTTGTCCAAGTTAATGGTTTAGTTTTTCTTCGATCTGAACGTGCGACGTCTTGCTCCGATGTCGTAAACGTGCGAAAGCGTGTGGCTCTGATGGCGGATTCCTCTAGCAGATGTCCTTCTTTCCTTCGTTCCCAGATGACTTAATACACGCCTGTAGCTCACATGTCGAGTTTTATAACAACAGGCCATGTATAGCATGCAAATGAAAACGATCAATTGAGCCGTTTCTGTTATTCATAACGAAAGAAAAGAATAAAAGAGTCGCAGGGCCAACATTTCTCCATAAAGCCGTTGTACGTGTGTGCAGTGAATGTTTTCCAAATGTCTTCTGTGCATACGTCTTCTTTTTTTTAACAAGATTATACAGACTGTGACGATTGGACAATCCAGACTTCTGGCGCTGACAGACTGTAAATCACTACGAGGGCCTTAAGATGTTACATGCTGTAACTCCGTCTGAAGAACTATTTTGTGTTTCTTTTCTCCACAGCTAAAAAATGTTTCCATATTTATTGACTGTAAGAAAAGAAAAACACTACCTTTTCGTCTGTTTTTTGCTCTTTTTTTCCCCCCCATCCTCTTTTGGAAATGTTGCTACCTTGAAAAACTAAAAAAGAAAAAGAAAAAGAGCGATGCTTTGTTTATTGTTGAAGGTGTATCTAACAGAAAGACAGAGTTATACAATAAGTTTTATCTTGTAAACGTTCTTCTGGAGACAGAACTCGTTTTAAAGGACAAGTTAATCGCTTCATTCAGAAATGAAACGAAAACAAAACGCAACAGGTCACAGTTTCGGTCGCGTCGATGGAAAATCAGATGGATTAAATATCCAAGTTACCAAAACATTTCATTACCTCGAAACTCACTGGCTTTTCTCTGATCCAAACAAGATGACGACGACGCAAAGCCACCATCTCCACGGCAACACGCTAATGTCTAGTTTTTGATGTTATTTCTGTTCGCCGTCCTCGGCGTGGACTCGCCCGTCACGGATTGCCACACACCTGCACCAAGTCGTGTGACCAGGGAACTCCCCGCCTGATGTCGACGTCGTTCACACACAGCGGCGCCTCGTGCCTTTCGGGAAAAAAAAACAAAAACACACACAATCTTAAAAAGAATTACTGAAAATGTTTGTAAATGAACGCCTGTAAACAGAATTTCCTCGCTCTTCTAAACCGGGACAGAAATGATCCAAATGTTCTTCAAGAGGCTTTTACACTTCCATTGGGAACATGGAGAATTTTACATTAATACTGCTGTATGTGAGCCTCTCTTTACTCACCAGTGAAAATATGTACACCCACTTTCTATTGACTAAACTAAACAGAAAAAAAAAAAAAAGCCCTAAAAAAAACTCAAACACAACTGGTAACTTTTTGCCACCCTCTGATAGAGTGGCGCCCTGGGCAATTGCCATATTCTGATCCTAAATGCATTTCTTCTTATTTCAGTGACAAATATTTAACATATTTGGAGATTATAGCATCTCCACATTTCCCCCAACAAGTGGGACGTAATTATGTACGTTGACGTTTAAAACACCCATCAGAGTCCTCTCAGTTTTAGTCACACACTGCAAAAACACAAAATCAAGTATTTTTGGTTTAGTTTCTTGTGCTAATGTACCTGAAATAATACAAAACTAGCTTATAACTAACTTTTCAGCAAGAAACAGGAGCTTGATTTAACCAATAATTCCTTAATACTAATGTGAAAACTGACTAGTTCCTCTGGCAGATTATTTCTCTTATAACAAGACATTTTTTCCATGTTCTAAGTGAAATCATCTGCCAGTGTGCTTGTACTTTTTCACCAATATTAGGGACTTATTCACTTAAAACAAGTGCTGAAAAATTGCTTATAAGTTAGTTTTGCCTTTTTTTTTTTTTTTAGTCTACTAAAATATCTGAACTAGAAACTAGACAAACATTAACGTTAACATCTTATGTTTGCTCTGCAGAACTTGGAATAAGAAACAATCTACTACAAGTACTTGCCCTGCATTATTAGCATAACCTACGGTCAGTAAAAAGAGCGGGACATTGTCTCTGTTCGTCGGATGGCAGAGAAAGCTACAAAGCCAGCCAGCTGAAAGTGCACCAACCTGCGGAGCGGCAGCTCCGAGACGCACACGGACTTGACGTGGACGTCTCCCTGCCTGTAGAGGCGAGCGCCCGTGTTTTTCAGCCTGATGGCGTCGATCTGGCACAGCGCCACAGGGTGAGCCAGCACCCTCCTGTACACCGTCGTTTCCGTCTTACTGCAGGAAGCGCAAAGAGTGTGAAATTAACGCCACTAAATGAGCAATCATAGACAGCGTTGTTTGTGTTTATTCAGATGAACTGCAGGCTGAAGTCAAACGTCAGACCAAGAGGGTAAAGGCCTCGTTTTAAGAACATCTAGATTCTTGAAACAACTTCTAAAAGAGTCACAGCAGTAATTTAAAAAAATAGTTTTATAAACTATGAAACCGTTGCGTTTGCATTGGGTGCTTGTTTAAGAGGAGCTGATGATTGCAAACATGGGAAATGGAGGTAGGGGGCGTTGCACCAGCAGTCATCTTCATAAGAGGAAACACATTATGAAAGTGAATGTTGAGCTGTTCACAGTGACTTGTGTCATGTTTTTACTTAGAAGAAAATAAGACTGATTTTTTTAACATAATTTAAACTTAACAGTTTTATTGAATTTTACACTCCTCTTTTAGATCATTACTCTGAGCTGATCCAGTTTTCAGCTCCAGTTGGCCTTTTCTTTGGGACTCTGCATCGTACCTCTAGTTCACATGCCAATAATAATCCACATCTCCATAAAACAACCTCCAGCTGAAAACATGACAACAATCAGGAGCTTCATAAATCAGTGTTTGGAAAAACCCCTTTGAATCAGTTTTTGGGAATTGGAGCCATTTTGTCCGGCCACCTGTAGGGCTAGCCGTTAGCTTTAGCCTCTGGGACCGACTAATGAGGGTTTATGCTGAACGGAGACAACAAAATAGCTAGCCGCTCTTCTTAATACGCTTTCTTGTCCAATCTTGATGCGCCAAGAAAGCTATAAAACGGTGACACGCTTGAGTTCTACACTGTCTCTTTAAATAAAAGTATGAACAACTTAAAGCTGCAGTACGTAACATATGTTTTTAACATGCTTGTTGAAACGGTCACCATGTCATGACAGTATAATATTAGACAGATAATCTGCGAAAAGATCAATCTCCTCCACTGAGCTGCTACTGCCGTCTGAAGAGATACACCAAAAACAACCAATCAGAGCCAGGAGGTGGGTCCTGGTGCTGTCAATCAATCTCATGCGCGCGCTGCTAAATGTAAATAATGTCGGACAAACAGCTTACCGTTACAGGAAAACAGCCTGCAGCTCATCTGCTGTCATTGGTAGCTACGCTAACTAGCCAACCTCTGATTGGTTGTTTCTAATTCACAATGGGAGAAGGCAGAGGAGCTCAATATTTTCACAGATTATCTGTCTCATACTAGATAATTGTGACAATTTCAATAAATATGGAAAAAATAAATAAATAAAATAAAAGTTACAAGTTAAATTTAACTGCTTATCCGCTTTAAACAAAACCGCACAACCAAGCAGTGCGTCGTTTAAATAGGACACTTTCTACTCTAATATAAAGCACAATATCACAATATACAACCGTTTTCATCATCATCATCATCTTTAGCTGAACGTCAAAATGATAACTATTTTTCAGGCACGTTGTCGCTTATTCTGTTCTATGTATGTATGGCTTTTTATGTATACAAAATGCATTTTCTGTGCCCAAAATATTAAAAGAAGCCTAATAAATTACAAGCAGCCTCCCACTACAGACATCTTAAGATCCCGAGCTTTGTCTGTTGTGTTAAAAAAAAAAGCCGAAAAGAGGAAAAAGAAAACTCCCGGTGAACTCGTTCAGAGCTGCTTGTGCCTTCTCAGCGTTCCTGCCTGGGTTTGCTGCACCTGGCCGGAGCTGAGCACCTCTCGGCTCAGAATAGAAGCTCACCCTTCAGGGAGGAAATGCATGCAAAGAATCTGCTTACCCGCACATTGGTAAGGCAGCTGCATTACTATCCATCACCCCAGGCTAAATAAAGGGGCGGGGGGAAAGTCACACTGATATTTGGACTACTTTATCCTAAATTAATGTGTTTAGATTTAACTGCAAGCACAAGGGGAACAGGGACCAGTTTTGTTCCAGCATGCATCAGTCTAAAAAAAACTTGTTTTTTATGTTTGCGTTATTTGTGGTACCCGAGGTGTTACGCTCAGTTTTTAGAGGGAACACAGGTGGGCCTGCTTGTTGTTATATTTGCCTGAAGAATGAAAATCGTGTGGATTCAGGTCAGGAGCTTCAAGAAATGCTAACAGGAGGGAAACGAGACATCAGCGACTTGGATGTTGGTTCCCAGAGGTTCTGTCCTCCAAGCGGAACAGCTGGAATCTCAGAGAGAGAGAGAGAGAGGGAGCTGAGCTGTGCTGGTGAACAGCTGAATTAAAGGGATTAGCGTCTGCAAGATGAAAGGCGTCCACAGCAGAGCGATAATCTCACCGGATTAGCGCTAATAAACCAACAGCCTAATCTGAGGCTGCGGTAAACACTGACTCAGGGAAAAGAAAATCGATCAAAGCCGGAAAAATATTTTCATTTCCACACCATTGGATTCTTCCAAAGCGAAAACTGAATCGGTTTTTAGCAGTCGTTACAGCAACTTTGAGCACTTTCTGGACCATTTATGCTATCTTATCCGTGAACGGGATCCACTTTGGTCCAATCTTGAAGAAATGAGACAGAATGTGTGAAGTTTCAAATGAAGGTACATCTGTGAAGTACGGACGATTCTAACAACGCGTCCCAGTTTGGAGTATTGAGCATCTAGTAGGATGAATGGTGTCTTACATTTTAAGTGTGGTTGATGTATAAGGACACATTTTTTAAATGGCAAATTAAAATCTTCTTAAAAAGGAAAAAAGTAACTCAAGATGTGCCTTTTATTAACTTTGTTTTTTTTTTTCATCCTAGTTTCATCAAAAATAGAAATATATACATGGAGGAGCTTTTACCCAGCAGCAGACATTGATGCACACATTCATCATGTATTTTCCAGGGATATAGTATCATTTTATAGCACAGTCAAGTACCTTCAGCTATATATATTAAACATGACTTAAAAGATTTTGATCTTGTAATTTAACATCTTGAATTGGGCCTCTGTCTCTTTAAGAAGCTCCTGCTCTCTCTGAAGCTCCGCCTCCAGGAAGTCATCATAACATGGATCCTCTACTAACCCTTTAACAACATTTCTACCAGTTTTAAAAGTCAATTTTTCATAACACCGCCTTTTTAAAGCGAACTAAATGCCTCAGGTATATTTTTAAGACTGACCCACATTCTTCTTGTATTTTTCCTTTTTATGTTTTGAATGGTTTATTCACTTTATGCTCCATTTCTCCAAATATTTAACTACTTTGTTCCTTTTATTAAAATATTGGACAGTTCTTGGTGAGTATGTAAAAAAAAAGAAAAGAAAAAGAAAAAACCTACAAAATATTTTTGAAATTTTTCTATTAAAAGAAAAGCTTAAATTTTTGTACTTGTCAAGTGTTTTCAATGTGATAATTTTGGCCAATGTGGCAGAAAGTTTGGGCTGATATCTTTGACAAAAAGGGAAAACAGAAGAAATCTGTAAATCACCAAAAGAGTCAGGAAGAAGAAAGATTAAACCTCTGGGCCACAATAACGTCCATGAGTGACATGAGTCTGTGATAATCTGAGCTGAAGGATAGTTTGGTTGCACCTACAGTCTGAAGCGGTGCTCCGTCTCCTGGCTCCAAGTGGCCAGCGTCACCTCCACCTCTGCACTCTTATCCAAGGGGGAAACTTCCAGCGTCAGCAGGATGTGATGCGCTAGATGAGAAAAGCTTGATTTCATTTGGTGCCTGAAGAGCTGCAGAACCTTCGGAAAAGTTCTGAACGTACCACAAAACGGTGCGGATGAAGTCGTGAGGAGGAAGACCTTCTGCTGTTCGGGAATGGGCGACGTGGCGATCCCGCTCTTTTCCTGCAAACCTGCAACACACACCACCAGCACTACTTACTACAGTTGGACATAATTCAGAGAAATAACAGAATAGAGAATAGAAACATAACTTATTCTCAGAAAATGGGGAAATTTCTGTGCGGCAAAGTGGCAGGAGATCACAGCAAACAGCCTCGAACATAAAATATTTATTAAAAAAACAGAGTAAAACATTAAAATATTTTACAGTAAGGGCACAATTTCAACATAAATATTGCGAAGTTATAAAAAAAGAAAATAATGCACTCCAGGCCAAAGGAATGTGCAACTGGGGTTGGAAAGCTGCAAAAAAAAAAGAAAAAAAAAAAAAAGGTGCTGATGAAAGCTGCAACGTGGTAAAATCCGACCGACAGACCGAATCTGCTGGTGTTAAAGGTGTTATTTAGATTTTGCTGTTATTTTATGGCATAAATCATAATATTCCTCAAACAGGCAGTAAGGTTTGTCTGTGTTGTGATTGTACATGTAATGTGTAACTTCTGGGCACAACCTCTAGACCAACAGTTCTGATCAAGGCTGCAAATTAAATGTCTTTACAGAAACTAATAGTGTTGCTAAAGTTATCAGACTTTACAAGGGGCTCGTAGGGCAGTAGCCCAGGGCTTCAGTTTAACGGGGGCATAAAGATTTTTATTACTATGCTTTTTTTCTTTTTAATGAATATCTGTTTTGCATTGTACTTTATTTATTTATTTCAAACAGACAAAGTAAAAGCAAGAAAGAAGAAAAATAATAAAAATGAAAATCTATCATGCCCAATTGACATGCAATTTTACATTATCAATTCGAAAACGAGCAGGTAGAAGACACAAGATGTTATGATTTCCTGCCCCTGGACTTAACTTATATGAATTGTAACAAAATGTTGGGATTTTTATGAAAATACACTATTCAAATATTTGAATATTGTCATTTTTGGTGGGATAAAATGGGAACCTACCATGGATAAATTTACGTATAAAGCAACATATTAATGCATTGTAATTTGCATTACTAGAAGAATTATTCCATAGTGGATATGGCACCATAACTGGCTCCAGCCCGAGGGCTCACATCTTTGTAAATCCGGCCCTGGTAATCACATACATCTGTGTTCTCCAAAATGAAATAGCATAAAGACGGGAGATGAAACACTGCCAGGATGAGGGTCGGGGTTAAAAGTGTCATAATGCATAAATAGAAAAGTGCCTGCAACAATTTAAACTTAGTGCGCTCAGAAATCACATGTGGGATGCCCCAAAGTTCAATCCTGGGACCCCTCCCACTTAACATCTACATGCTCTCTCTAGCTCAGGCTATAACAAGAAATAAGAATAGATGATACACAGCTCTTCATTACGATGTCACAATGTGACTGTGGATCCATTCGATCTCTGAACAGGTTTCCAGAACAGCTCAATGTGTGGATTTGCCACAACTGTCTCCAGCTGAACAGAAACAAAACTGAAGATGAACGATCTAGAGCAGACCTGGGCATTATACGACCCGCGGGCCACATGCCCTGATGCCCCTTTTCCACCGGCTCTGCTTCAGCAGCCCGGCTCGGCCCGGCTCTGAAAATAAGCAGGAGGAAAAGCTCCGAAAGTGAGCCAAGCCGAGCCGACCAGTGGAAAAGGGGCGTTAGTTGACTCTGACCGCCGTGTAAGGTTAACTGGAAATTCCAAAAGAAACACACCTTCTAATTTCACCTCATTCATGGACTGAAGCTGCACTGCTTTTATTCTGAAGTTGCCGTTTTTCTTATTCATGCAAGACGTGACTGAACGTTATCAGAAGACGACTTTAGCCCTCAAAATGTCCGCTCAGGCTAAAAGAAGACAGGTAGGTTCCCAATGTAGGAGTTTCAACAAAAATTGGATGGTTAAGTATTTATTTACTGAAGTAGGAGGTAAAGCTGTGTGTTTAGTTTGTGGGGAGCAGATTGCCGAGTTTAAGGACTACAATCTGAAGCGGCATTACCAGACGAAACACGGGGAGAAATATAAAAACTTGACCGATGAAGCTTTGTTAGCTGAACTGCAAACCCAGCAAGGCTTTTTTTTTTTTTTTTAACCAATCTCCACGCATCCAGAAATGCAGCAACCAACACCAGCTTTGTGATATCCCACAAAATATCCAAAAACAGCAAGCCATTCTCGGAGGGGGAGTTTGTGAAAGAGCGCTTGGTCGACTCTGCAGTGATAATAAGCCCTGAAAAAAAAAAAAAAAAAAAGCCGCAATCTAACAAGTCCCGCTGTCCAGGTGGACTGTGACGAGGAGGATCGAGGACATTGCGGGGAACCTGGAGCTACAGATGCAACGTGAAGTGCCAAGTTTAGACTTTTTTTCTCCTTGTCTTTGGACGAGAGCTGCGATGTCCGCGACACAGCCCAGCTACGCATATTCGTCCGTGGGATAACGCCGGACTTCAGGATGACGGAGGAGCTGGCAGCTATGCAGTCCTTAAAAGGGGCGACGACAGGAAACAATCTCTTACATGAGGTGGTTGGACCACAAATGTAGGCATATTAAGGCACCAGACAGCAGTGAACTGGGACAATTTATCTGGAAGCCTTTTCCTCAACATCACAGTTCAGTGACAGGTCAATATGTTGTTTCTTGCTTAATGCTGAGACGTCTTTAAAATGATCAGAACCTTTAGGTAACTTTCCAACAGTATATGAAACTCAAATGTGTTTTGGAGTGAATGGAAACTGTTCACTAAAATGAATCACAAATAGTAGAAATGTTAACATTTTATCTTCCATTCTTTTGAGAAATTTGTGTGAATAAATTACATTTTTTGGAAGGCAACCCCACTTTTTCATTGCATAACTAACATGTACTAGTCTTGCCCGCTAGTCAAAACAATGCCATTTACTGCTTTTTGATATAAAGAAATACATTAAATATTATGCAGAATTGAGTTCAGCCTTTCGGCCCGGCCCTCCACAGTATTTTCTGTTTCTTATATCTTTCTTATAAACAATTGCTCGCCCCTGATCTAGAGTCAACGCACACCTTCAGTTATTACAGTTAGACAAGTCAGGCCTGAAACTTGGGAGTAGTGATGAACTCTGACCTGAACCTTCAGAGACGCATAAAGGCAGTTACAAAGTCGGCCTTCCATCACCTGAAGAACGTCTCCAGGATCGAATGGCTAAAATCCCAACAGGAACCCGAACCAAACACGGAGAAGCAGCATTCACTGTTTATACATCTCAAATGTCCAGGAAACTGCAAAACAGCTGAAACACTGATTTCCTCTAAATCAAGGCACCTGTTTAGCTGACTTTTATTAGAAGTAACCGGAACATTGATCAACGTATTTGATGAGTAATGATGATTTTGGTGATGGTATTTGACAAAATATAATGTTTATTCCTTGTTACATAATTGGTGACTGTGTGAGGTTTTATGATGTAAAGCACTTTGAACTGTCTTGTTGCTGAAATGTGCTCCACAAATAAACCTGAGTACAAATTCAAAGCTTCTAAAATGTGTTTCTGCATTTTATTTTTTAAATGGAAATGGACTGAACTTATATAGCGCTTTATCCGATCATTTGTGACCACTCCAAGCGCTTTACACTAGAGTCACATTCACCCATTCGCTCACACATTCATACACCGATACGCAGATCGGTAGTAAGGGCACATCGACATGGGGAAGCTGGAATTGAACCTACAACCTCCCGATCATAAGACAACTACTCTTCCCACAGAGCCACAGTCGCTCCCCTTTTACTTTTATGTTTTATCATAAGACCAAGTGTGAGAGACTGAGCAGAGTCCTTACCTATAGCTGGACATCTGCCCTTGAAGACCCCGCAGTCCACGCAGCTTCCCATCAGGAAGTCCTCATAAGAGGAGCACGGGATCCCCATCAGCTGGCACGTGCCGTTAAGCGCGCTCATGTAGACGTGCAGCGCCCTCATGTGGTCACAAATCACATAGCCGTACACTGGAAATAGTAGAAAAACTGACAACACACAGGAGCCGGATTTCGACAGACACTAGATCAAAATGAGAGGGGAGGGAAAAACTGTAAATAAAATCTCCCCCCTCAGGTGAGAGGCTGTTGACTTTTACTACAACATACTGATGAAAAGTCAGGGGGCGTGCAAAGTTAACAAAAAAAGGCTTTTCAAAAACCCACTTGAGGCAAATCTGGAACGAGCACATCCAGTCTGGTCCATCCCACCGTTCAGGAAGAAGTCCACATGACCGACAGGAATGGAGATGCCAAAGTCTGGAAATTAAAAAAAAAAAAAAAAAGAGAGCGAGAGAGAGAGGGAAAGAGAAATACTGGCGAGATTTTTTACTTGGGAGGAAGCAGAAAAGACTGAAACAAATACTGAAGACGTTATAGTTTCCATGTCTTCCTTCCAACAACATTTCTCATGAAGAGCTAAGGTAATAAACCAAACTAAATTATGGCGTTCGGAGAGACATTAAACGTAAGAGGAATCAGGAGGTTTTACATATGAAGCGCGTAGTTTAAGTCTTCAGTCGGACTCGCAGGCTGGTTGCATCCCGATCCAGCAGTAAGGAAACGCGAGTGGAAGGTGGACTCACGATCAGAGTCGGTGTGGATGGCGTCCACGAACAGAGCGTCGGTGGGGTCCAGCCGGTCGTAGGTGTCGGCCCCCTTAAACATGGGGCCGGCGGGGTCGAGACCTGCGGGACCAGACGGACAAAAATAAAAAAAAAAACAACAAGAAAAAAAAAACAACCAGTTGGGAACATCCAGAATTTGTTTCTGCACATGGCTGACCGCTGAGCTCTGTTATCTGAGAGACTGAGAAGCTTTAGATGCAGTGAAGGTCGTTCTCTAGGGGGGAATAAATGAAGACAATAGTTCTGATGAGAAGAACTGGAGCACTTAAAGTTACAAGGAAAACGAGAACAAAAATGTTCAGTTTTCACTTTTTGGTCACACCCAAATGTTTCAGACCGTCCAAGTTTACAATCAAAGACAAGAGTAGTTTTTTAGTAACAGAATAAAGCAACCCGGACTCGTCAGACTGCATGTAGAAGAGCAACTTCCTGCCAAGCAACAGGCTGAACAATAAATCAATAACAAGATGTACTGCGACACATGCAGCTATAGATGTGTTTCTATGTCAATAGAAAATACATCTGGTAGAATATTCAATGTTCAATAAGTAGAATATTCACTGAACTCCCAATCTGGAACCGCACGGCATTCTGGGGGATGTAGGCGGAGACAAGTCTTTAGCTGCTCAATCTCTCACAGCGAGCTAACCAAGGTTGGTCATATCAACTAACTCATACACTTTCTGGTTACCTAGCAACTCACTCACTCTTTGGTTACCTAGCGACAACCTGCTCAGTAACTTGCGCAGCAACAGTTTCAGGTTAGAGCCACATAACTGCCTGAAAATAATAAGAAATAAAAAAACATGAGAAGTGAAAACTGTGGATAAAACAGGAACGGTCACCAGACCAGTTTGGCTGTGCTTCAAATATTCAAAGCAAAGAAACTAATCAATAATCACTGACATCGACTGATATGAAACGCTTATATCATTATATGTTTTTGAGCCACATTGAAACCTGCCCTCTGTTACTGTTACAACTGATGATGAGTCTCTTCATTTGCTCTAGATAAGAAGAGTCTTTGGTTGGTTTGAAGTCAGCAACACTAGAGAGAGTTCAAGCAGAAGCTGCCTGTGTTTCGGTCAGTGATGTTGCCTTCAGAGCTCCGTTCTGGGAAACTTTTATGTTATAAATGTATGACTCCATTTCGCCTCGGTATAAAAATGGCATGACGTAAAGTCTCATTTCTCTGAACAACTTTAATAACAGGAAGGACACAAGAACATAAAGTCAGGCAACCGTGCATCAAGCAGGAAACGCCTACAAGAAAACAGCTACTTGTCTAAACGAGTAACGGTAGTCATAGCAACAATTAAAAATGTCTAAAACAACTGGAAGAAGTTTATCTTTCCAACACAAACAATGAACAGGATGGGAGGAGAGGTTTAGAAACCTCCAATAAAATCAGTGATTTCTACTTTCTTTATCATATTAGCAAAAAAGTTTAACAAAAATAAATCTGAGGCTCTAACACGTCTTTAATGGGGATTCAAAAATGTAGAAACTTTTCTATCCGTCGTGAACGGCTAAATTATCTCAGATAAACCTGCTTTTAAACATAAATGCTGGATCCTCATGAAATGATCCAGAGGAAAGTCTTTTGAGTTTTGAATTTTTTTTTTTTTTTTTCCAAAACTGAATTTTAACAAACATTTCTGATTTTGAAGCGGAACAATTGTTAATAGAATGTACAAAAGGAGGAGTAGATTTTCGCCAAAAAAACACTTAGAAATTTTGAGATTAATCTCAGACATTTTCTGGGGGAAACTTGGACATTTTCTGAGCTTGTGAAGTTGAAAATGTTTGACTAATCGAGATCTGAAAGTCTTTTCATTTTTCTAGAAATTTTCTGAGATTCAATCAAACATTTCTGAGACTTTTTCTTGAAAATGTTAAACTTTTGGAGATAAAAAATGTCCATGTTTTTTTTCTGGAGAATTTCTGAGATTAATCTCAAATTAGTTTTTTTTCTCTGAAATTTTCAACTATTGGAGCTCTGAAATTTCCTCTGTTTTCTAGAAAATGTCTAGGATTCATCTAAAAAATTAGGAGCTTTTCCTTGAAAATTTTGACTTTTGGAGATACAAAATTTCTTTTTTTGTGGAAATTTTCTCAGATGCATCTCAAAATTTCTGCAATTTTTATTGACATTTTGAGATCCAAACTTTCCTTCTTTTTTTTTGAAAATTTCTTAGATGCATCTCAAAATTTCTGCATTTTTTGTTGTAAATTTTCAACTTTAGGAGCTCTGAAATGTCCTTTTTTTTCTAGAAAATTTCTGGGATTAATCTCAAAATGTAGGACTTTTTCCCTGCAACTTTTGGATTTTTGGAGATACAAAATTTCTTTTTTTGGGAAATTTTCTCAGATGTATCTCAAAAATTCTGCGATTTTTATTGCAAATGTTCAACTTTTGGCGATCCAACCTTTCCTTGTTTTTTTTTTTTTTTTTTTTCTTTAGAAAATGTCTGAGATTAATCTTTTTGGCAGAATTTTACTCCTCCTTTTCCGCCACCATCTACAACAGCCGACATTCAGCACACATTTCAACTTTAAGTGCTAATTTTTTAGGACATTGCCACCTATTTTTTTATTTTTTTTATCCCAGCATAAATATTTTCAGGCCAGTGTCAGTGATGCCTCTGAAACATTCAAACTGAAGCAAATCCTCCCCTGTCAGACAGCAGGGCCTCTCGTGCTCCAGTGAACAGCGGTGCATTGTGCTGTGGGCTGTGTAGATCATCTGAAGGGCTCTGCTAATCTCCTAATGTCATCCCCAGGCTGAGAGCGAGACTCTTCTCTGTCTGACTGCGGAGGCAGCTGGAGGACACCGGACACTCCAAACAGCAGCTCTGCAGGTTGCTTCTCTGTGGCTTTTATAAATCAGAGGAGCAGAGCTGCAGACGGGTCACTTCCTGAGCTCATCAGTCGGGAGCAAAACCCTGCGGATTCACCTGTGATTCGTCCGATCTTCCCCTCGAACACCGTCCCCACGAAGCCGGCCACGTGGGCTCCGAGACTGACCCCGATCAAGTGGAAGGATTCCAATCTGCAGCCGTGTTTCTGCTGAAAACAAGAATTTTACTGCCAAGTTACCACTATAAGCTACGGAAGAGGATTAGAGCCATTAAAAAAATTAAAATGAAATAAAAAAAAAAAGGAAAATATTCTGGCGTCTTTCCTCAGAATTCTACGACGGCGTACTACTGTCAATGTAGATGGGGAAAAAAAAAGGAGAAAATTTCTGCCGAAAAACTCAGAAACTGAGATGAATTTTATAGAAAAAAAAAAAAGAAAAAAAAAGGGAAATTTGTTAGTTTAAAAAGTCAAAAATGTGCTAGAAAGACACTGACATTTTGAGATTGGTCTCTGACATTTTAGAGAAAAAAAAAAAAACGTGGAAGTTTCTTGGTTTAAAAGTTGAACATTTTCGACTTTTGGAAATTTTCTGGAAATTTGGATTTTTTTATTCCTAGTGAATTTTCCACTTTTCCTCAATATGACGCGGTAGGACTCCGACTTCAATCTCAAATTTCTGACTTTTGATCTCAGAATCAGAACTGTTTAAATAATTTATGCACCATCAGGCTAACCAAGTCTTTAAACTCAGATCTGTCAAACGCTTTCAGTGTGAATAAAATGCAGGTCCAATAACGAGGAGAATATTTGGGTTGTGATGTTTTTCTAACAACATAATTGACATGCATCAAAGCATGTTTGGTTATTTACTCGGATTTTGACGTAGACGCACACAGAATTAGAAAGCTGAGTTTAAAGTCAGACGGCTTCTTTCTATGGTTAGTGGCCATAATCCAGCATGCCCCGGCTGTTTGCTTCATAAAAAAAAAAAAAACATTCGCTTACAGAGCCATAAAGTTTAAACCCCATCTAAAATAGTTATGGCTGTTCTGCAGAATTTCAAAGAAAACATGATAAACTTGACAAAATAAAAGTCCCTCCTCTTTTTTTTTTCTTCCCCCCATCTGTCTTGCATTATTCACGACGAACCAGCGACACACGATCAAGAATCGCAGGAATGTCTTAAAACAATATCGCGTGCGCCTGCTTTGTTACTTTGCGGTGAGAGCAGAACTCTCCGAAATCAGCACCGTCCCGCCAAACTTACAGGTAGTAAATACGGCGAGCCGCTCTCTCTGTGATATTATTGACAGCCTTTGCTGTGAGCGTTTTGTAACACAGCCGGGGAAGGGGGAAGGACAGGCACTCAAGGTCGTGTTCGCATCAATCTGTGGGGCTGGGAAGGTCAGCCTGACTCCCATTCTACACGGATATACTTTCCTGGAAATCTCTGGCTGCCGACGCGCCTTGGCTCCAGCCGGATTCTTGTTTTGGCTGCTGCGGGGAGTGAACCCGTGAGATTCGCTTCCACTATCTCCACCTATATAAATCTCCGCGCTTCTCTTCTCATGTTTTTGTGTGTGTGTAAAACAAACGCTCTTCCACGGAGCGGCGCAAAAGTGTTCGCACCCTTGAGCTTGATTACATTCAACCCCTTTACAATCTCATAAGTCGACGTATCTTCTAGAAATGTGATTCCGGTGAATCCAGGCTGAAACGAGAGAAGTTTGGTCTGATTTGACATGTGCATGCTTTAAGTATTCTTGTTATCCCTCTAGTTATTGTTACAAACATGGCATAGCATCTGCACGACTTTGTAAGCAGAGAAGCGTACAGTATTTACATGTGATATCTCTGGATTAGGACTCGTGCCACAGAATTTACCCCAAAAATCTGAGATATTTGGATGAGGCAGCTTGCCTTAGCTGGAGATCTGGCTGTAGCTCCACGACGCATAGCAAGAAAAGGAGGCAGAAGCCAGAGCTTTTACTTAAAGGCATGCATGTGTGTTTCGTTTTTTTTTCCCCACACAAGCCATCACTGGCGATTTTTGTTATCAGCGGTATGGCTCACTGCCCAGGGCGTAATTGTGTCAGGGGCAAAAGAAGAAGAAGGAGTACAAGTTATCTCACTTTTGTTTTTTTACAGCTTATTGTCATTTCCATACAACACAAGCTGTGTTTCTATCCAGTCGGATCATTTTCGGCTGATCCCAGTTTTCCTGTGTGGGAGGAATTTCCCCGTCTGGACGGAGACACAGAACGCCGCGCTGTAAGACCAACAGGCTGAAAAAAATATTATTTATCCCTGCTGCTGTCAAGTCCGGTCAAGTCCAGGTCCACACAGTCGGGACTCATATGGACTTATGGCCGTCACGACAACCGACTCTCCTGGACGATAAATTCCCTCCAGGATGTATCGCGATAAACGATAACATTGTTGTTTTGAGACCACATTCTCAGATTTCGATAAACTTTACATTCTGTAAACAAAATTGTCCTTCAAGAAAAGGGACTAGTTGAGACCAAAGCTCACCAGACTGAAGACTTTTATCACCCAGCTTTTGGCAGAAAGAGAAAAACGATAAGTCATGCAGGTGGAAATTACTGAGCCTGTTTTAATTTATCATGCGATTGATTAATTAATTATTGCCACAGGCTTATATGAACTCATCTTTGATTTTCTTGTGTGATTGTTTTGATGTCTTTGCAACAAATTGCTCCTAATAGAGTTTTCTTGAATTCTGAGCAAACTTTTAAAATGTTGCAAAAAACAAACAACAAAAAAAAAAGGAAAGGAAAATGCGAAATAGGCGTTTTTCCATCTACTGGCAAGGCATAATTTCGTCAAGTATTGAAGGAATTACGCAAACTATCACAGACCACACATGTCAGTAAAATGAAGAGACTCCTCCCCTCTGAGCTGGAGGTTTGGACGTAGAAATTTTCAGAACTGTTGTGCAAACGTGTTTCCATCTTTTCTGAAGCTCATTATCTCATTAACTCCGTCTCAGTAATGCTAAAAACCACCTCAAGTGAGAGTAAAAAAAAAAAAAAAAAAAACTTTTCTTTTTTTTGCAAAATTGAGGAAGTTATTTAGAATTTTGCTCTTTCCTAGAGCCTTTTCTCATGCGATATTTCAAAATGTGCACAGATGGAAACAGAAAAGGCATTCCTCAAGCATTGGTGGAAAGCAAACCAGTTCAAAATGTCTTCCACTGCTAATGGTCGAGGATCTTGTGTCGTATTTTTACGCCGTTTCTGTCTGTTGGTTAGTTATTTCTTGTGTAAATGTTTTCTATTAAAAGTACACATAGTTCCTTTAATAGAACTGTGTGTGCCCACGTCTGTCCTGTGAACATTTCACAGTGAGGCGTTTTGTTTCTTCTGCTGACTTGTCTTAGGACCAAGGATGAAATGTAGCCATTGTGCCAATTCCTGCATATTTACGCTGCCATGAATTGTGGGTAACGTTGATTAAGGCGCACTGTCCGAAACAAATGAATTACATTAGAGGAAAATATGACCAAAACATTGTCAAATGCATGTGGTATCTAATTCAAGATAAAAAGCTACTGCACAAGATAGATAGATGGATATAGATGGATTAGATGGATAGATAGAGAAAAACCAGCACCATAAACCACGTCAGTCAAACCTGGTTGGAATTATTTTAAGCCGATACGAGATTCTTTGAAGCCCTTTGAATTTCTGAAACTGATTTGTGTGTGTGGGAAAAAAAAAAAAAAAAAAAAAGAAGAAAAAAGAAATAAAAACCTGGCCACATTCTCTGCTTCGTTTCTTTTCATCCGTCTAGCACCAACGTCTATAATCCCCCTCACCTGTAGCTGGTTGACGAGAACCGAGATCTGCAGGGCCACCTCCTTGTAGTTCTCCACCACCAGGTTGTAGGCGAAGGAGGCGTCGTAAATCCAGTCCACCACCACCACGTTGGCATCCTGAGCCTCGAGCAGGGCCTGGGCCAGGTCCGTAACCCAGGACGGCTTCCTTCCCAGGGCGCTGCGGGTCGGGGTTCAGTTGGGTTTGGAGCAGCAAAAACAGGCAAGGAAAAGAGCCGAGTTATTGTTGGAGCCGAGGCAGCGGGTCAACCGCGGTCCATGAAAGCAGAAACTACAAAGAAAATAAAATGAACAAATAAATCAAAGAAATGTGGTTTTAGATTTGCCAGACTGTTTTGATAAGGACGTGAGTTGAGCAGTGTTATGTTTGTCAGAGGTTTTGTTCCGTTGGTTTGAGAACTTCAGTTTCTCTGCCATGTTTACAAGAGTTCAAAAAAATAAAATAAAAACTAAACGCCTTCGAGTCGGTCTGCGGAAAGACGTATAAACAGTCTTCCGCTTTGCCTGAGTGCTGTAATCGAAGAACAGGACAGCCATTCAAAAGTGTGTCACCACAGCTTTTATGAGCCTTGTGGGTTAAAAGTTTAGTTTAGCCTCTAGAGGTTTTCCAAGCTTTTAACCATTTTCTTCTTCTTCTTAATTTCAATTAAAGGGACAATATTATGTAAAATCAACTTTTTGGATTTTATTCCCTCATCAAAAACGTACGCTGAGTGCTGCCTTGATTCTTTCATTCATGTTTGCGAAATCCTTTAATCTCCATGGCAACCATTGAACTTTGCAAAACGTCTGGGTGGACTTAGCCCCGCCTTCAAGGCACAGATCCTCCTCTGAGTTGCAATTCACAAGCTTCCGCCTCACAGAGCAGCCCTCCCCCATTCCTCCTCCACTCAGCTCCTTCAGACTAGCCAGCAGCAATTAGCAAACACCTGGTGGAACTGAGAATCTGCTGAGCTCATTGTACAAGCTGCTTCTCAGTGTAAAAATGTTGCTACAGGGTTAATAGAGGAGCCATGTTGTGATGACTTCCTGGAGGTGGAGTTTCTGACAGAGTTGGAGTTTCTTAAAGAGACAGAGGCCCATTTTCAAGGAGTTAAATTAGGAAGTAAATTTTCTTTTAAGTCATATTTGATATAGAGCATTTTTATAACTTGACTGTGCTATAAAACGGCACTATGTGTCCGGAAAACAGATAATACTGGCCCTTTAAAGTTATAAAAAAAGGAGATGAGTAACCATCTTACGCCATCATGTGGCTGTGTGGATTAGAGCGAATAATAACCATCTTCGTATTTAGATCATTTTAATCCTTAAGACAGATAAAATAAGACGAGATAAAAACTTTAGGGGAAATTTTCCTTCGGCTCTTCAACCATAAAATAAAACCCATTCATATGATCACATTAAGCCAAATTGCACATATGATACGTTGTTCTATTCTCCGACTCACCTGAATCCATGGATGATGACCTTCGTCGGACGGGACGTGTTAAAGTAAGACGTGGGCTTGCCGACGGAGTCCTGGTCAAACTTCTGCGCGCAGTCCGGGTTTTTCCTGGTCAGCAGCAGATACTGGACTTCCACCCTGACCCTCTGCTGGCGGTACTCCTTCCATGTGGTGTTGTTGAGCTCAGCGCACTGACCGTCCTCCTGAATCTCACCTGAAGCTTGATGGACAAACACAAAAATATGCTTTTCCGCGTTAGCCACTTAGGTTCGAGTATTTTTATATGTTTTTGCGGAAAAAGCTTAAATTTGACAGGAACTGCTTGAATGTATGTTTTCTTCCCCACCTGATTTTGTTTGATTTAAACACTTTTTAACATTTTATATACATTTTTTTTTATATATTTATCATACTTCCCAATTACATTTCTTTTTTTCCCCAGCTGTCTTGACGTTTTAGACATGCTACAAAAAGAGCAGTTTTGATCTACGAGAAGAAAATCCTAAGATGATGTCCTAAATGCGTGATTAAACATAATTAATCAAGGCTGTATTTGGCATGAAAGTTGACAGGCCAAAGCAGAAAAATGCATTGCATTTGTATCGGACCATCAACTCACACCAACCCAGATATCGCCATGGGCAACGTCTCCCTGGTGCTAACACCAACACAAACCTCTTGGCCATCAACCCCCAAACCACTAAGTGATATGTTTAATTGCAGACCGGATAACCTTGGATTCATTCTGTTGGTTTCAGTCAGGAGCAGGGCTCCTTTCCACGTAAATAATCTGATGTTTACATTTTTAAATTGCTTACTCTTCCACGTCTTCGGTTTTGTTTTCTTGGCAAATGCTTCCGACTGCAAGTAGCATGTGGGATCTATTTGTATCCATGTCAACATTTGTACCACCACCAAATGCATTTGCATTTAATTAGCATTTACTAGTTCTACCAAGTCTCTTCAACAGAATAGGTAATGCATTTTACAGTGAAAAGTAGGTCATGAAAGACATCTGTGTCAAAGAGGGAGTAAATTCTTTGAAGTAAAATTTAAGGGTTTTAAGCAGTTCATGTTCTGAGGGACAAATAAAAATCAACCACAGCCTCCCTGGATAATGAGCAGATTTTTGCAGAAACAATGAGCAACAAGGAACTCAACGTGATTAGGATTCAGCTTCGGTGTAAATGCTGGGAAACAAGCACGTGTACGGACACAACACCGGATTGTAATTCCGACCACAGCTGTGCCTCCTCTCCTCCAGTTTGCACCAGTGAGATCTCTATATTACGTTCGTTACATCTTTCCACAGACTTCAGAGGGACCAGATAATGGTGTAATGTGTCATGGCTGTGACAGAATAATAGCCAGTACACTTTTATTGCTGAATTTATTTTTCTCCAGCGAAAAGAGAGCTGACCATCTTTCAGTTTTAGGGTTTTCGATATTCCTCTACTGCCTAGTGTATTAGGTACACCTGTTGACCCCACTGACTTTGAATGTGGCTCTTGGCGCTGGTCAGAATATTTCTGAATCTACTAGGATTTGTACACAACCCAACACAGATTTGTTTCTCAAATAATGGGTAGAAAAATAAATAAATAAATAAATTAAAAAAAAAAAAAAAATCCAGCAAGCAAGTTGTATGCCCGGGCGGAAATCCTGGGGTGCGAATCCGGACCCCCTCAATCTTGAAAAAGTCTAGAAGTGCCCCCCCAAAAGAAATCATAAAAGAAATCTTTGTAATCAAACAATATCAATATGAAAAGGCAAAAGAAACAAAGAACGAAATAAGTCTGGCTTTCATCAAAGAAAGAAATAAGGATGAATTTTTACATCCACCCCCGCCATTGTTAGAACAATGGTTCAGTCCAGCAACAGCATCAGAGCCGCTGAAGTGAGGAGCTAGCTGTTAGCCGTTAGCTGTGGCTCTGAAGCGCTAACAAAAAACCCTCCAGTAAGTAAATACTTAAAGCAAAAGAGAAGTAACACCTTTTATTTGCTTTCACTGCTCAATAGGAATAAACACATTAACAATAAAATCAAACTACAGTTCGTTATTTCATTACTCTGGCTGAATTACGATAACTGCCCTGTTATGCCTTGGGAATCAAAATTAGCAAACCTGGCTACATTGCTTTGATAAACCTAGCTTTTTTTCCCCCTGTCGAAGGTAGCCAATATTTCAGTCATATTTGTCTCTCCAACTCTTGAGGTTTTAACCTGGAGCGGCTGAACGTTACCACTTGCTGACAAGCCCTGTATGGGAGTCCAGAGCAGAGGGGCTATTGCAGAGCAGCTGACAGTAAAAAATATATAAATAAAGTATACCTTTATTTCTTACCATCTTCAACTTAGAGCCTTCAAAACCACAAAATAAAATCTGAATATTTCCTATAACAACCCTGGTGCTTTCAACGTTAAATTTAAGCTATGATACTCCCGAGATATTTATTATTTCTACCTACTTATAGATTCTCAGCCATCCAGGACATGGAAAAGTCAAAAAAAGCTTTAAAAATAAAGCAATTTAACAACTTACAACGTAAATAACACATAACCTCTATTCGGCTAGCGACGAGACAGAGGAAAGTTAAAAAATATCCAACTTTTGACGCTTCCGCTGCTGTCGCTTCCGGGTTCCGCGTGCTGGGTTCACCCGAATGGCGGGAAACTGTCGCTTTTCGCCGTCGGTCGTGGTTCCGCCGGTGTTGAGTCCATAATAAATTTGTTTAAGCACCACAGCTTACCTGAGTGTTGTCGGAGACCTGCTCCACCTTTTTATGTCCGCAGTGTACCCATGTTCCGGAAGCTGCCTCCTACTAGCAGGACAACGCAGGTGCAACTGGTCAAATCACGTAACTGGTTGAACATAATGACGTCACCTCACTGCTCATTTTAAGCACCATGTTGCAATCAAATAGGGTATACTTGGGATGGAGTTAGAGAGTTGCATCATAGATATATGCAGCCGACACTTCTCGAGTAAATGTTTAGTCTCATAGTGTCAATATGGAGAAAAATCTGACCAATATGTCACACTCTTTGTTCAGTCTGTTATGACATCTCAACAAATTTCAATACCATGTAAAAGTTCAATATTTTGTGCCTCTCACTCAGAGTCATTACACAGAGTGATACATTTCAACACTTTATTTGTTGTAATTTTGACAATTATGCCTTAAAGATAATGAAAATCCAACATTCGGTGTCTCAAAAATGTTGTACACCGTGACAAACCGTCATAGTGGAAGATCGTGGCTTCATGTCAATTAGCTAATGAACTTATACAACACCTGGAACGGTTTTATTATTCTCCAAATTGTCTGTTAGTCTATGTCAGAAGGCAACCCAATCTTTGAGAAAACTGATGTCAACAGATGTCTTTTGGGGGACATCTGTTGACTTTACAAGGAAGGTAAACCACAAAAGTTCATTCTTAGAGAAGCTGGTTGTTCTCGGAGTGCTGCATCAGAGCTTGTTCATAGGACTCAGTGGAAGGAACGAGTGTGTTAGAAAAATTTGCACCAGCAGCAGGGAGAACCGCAACCTTAAGAGGATTGTCAAGCAAAATCCATTCAAGAATTTGGGGGAGTGTCATAAGGAGTAGACTGAGGCTGGAGTCGATGCATCAAAAGCCACTAAGACACGAATCCTCCACTTGGGCTACAAATGATACATTCTTATCAAGTCACTCCTGAACCAGAGAGAACACTGCTGGGCTAAGGTGAAAAAAGAAAAGGCTAGACTGTTGCTCTGTGGTCCAAAGTCCTGCTTTGAGATTAAAGTATTTTCTGCATTTCATTGGTAAAATCAAGGTCCCAGAGCCTGGAGGAAGAGTTGAGAGGCACAACTCCAGACTGTAGAGACTTCAATGACTGTGAAGTCTCCACAGTCATTGATGGCTTGGTGTGCCATATCGTCCGCTAGTTCTGGTCCAGTGGGTTTTCTAAAGTCCAGAGTCAATGAAGGCACCTACCAGGAAGTTCAAGAGCACTTTATGCTTCCCTCTGCTGATGAGCTGGATGGAGATGCTGATTTAAATCTACAGCAGGACTTGGTACCTTCAATGACTGTACTGGTGGTCGATTGGCCGATAAACTACCCAGACATTTCACTCCATATGAATATATGGGTTATATATTCAAGAGGAAGACGAGAGACACCTGACCCAACAATGTTGAAGGCAGCTATCAAAGCAATCTGAACTTCCGGTACATCTCATCAGAACCACAGGCTGATCGCCTCTGTGCCAAGGACATCCAACCAAGTATTGAGAGCATAGAAATTAACATGCTTTTCAAAAGCCTGACATTTCTGTTTAACTTTTTACCAATATTCTAAATTCTCGAGACATTGAAATTTTCTCATCATTAAGCCAAAATGATCAAAATTACAAAACATTACAAAATATTTCACTATGTGTGATGAAACGAAGTGAGTTTTGCTATTTTAAATGAGTAGCAAAAAATATATAACTCTTTTTTTCTTTTTTTACAATGTCCTAGTTTTTTTTAGTTGTACCCTCATTAGATGCATCTATGCTTCAACACTCTTGAATTAAAGGATTAGGTGGTAAGCAGGACTGTAGAACCAAGGACACAGCTAAAGGTGACATGGCGGTGGCCATCAAGGACTATGGTTTGACATGGCCTCCCTCGACAATTCACGCCGTTTTGAAGAAAACAAATCTGGAAAGGCAGCTACAAGAATGACAAGACGTTGTGATTATAACAACCAAAGTCCCCCCGTCCTGCCTGGATTAAATGATCATAAGATTATTCAAATATTGCACAAAGCACATAATAACTTGCCCTACCATTGTATTCAGAAGTTGTGTCAAGAATAGAAAAGTCAATATCTAGAACAAACTAACCAGAGAAATAGAAGTGAATGGAGTAAAACTGCAGTATAGCTTTGATCATACACTGAGAGTGTCCAGTTTCCTGTCTGTAAAAAATACCAACTAAAAGCTAAACTAAGAATACTCTATTTGTGAAGAACAAGACTTACATTATTGGATTCCTTATGCATATCACTGAGATTTCCGTTGCTAGTCATGAATGAAAGTTGGGTAGAGTACACCAAAGCTTCAACCTACATCTTTTTTATCACGGTTATATTTAATTTAACTTTGCTTGTGTCGTACAAACTCCACTGTTAATACAACATAAAGAAGAAGTCACAATTAAATCATTTGAGAAAACAAAACAAAACAAAAAAACCATAGACATGCATGAAATACATGAAACCGTATTAAAAAAAAGAGGTGCACTTTCTTTTACCATGACTGCTGAGATGACTATCTATTTACATAACAGGCATTGACTGCTTGTTTTCTAATATTAGGCATTTTTAAGCAAGTACAACATGTCTAAGCTGAGAAAGCTCATTGGTATTTTTCCCATTTAAATCCTGCAGACATGCAATTTGTCCAAACGCAAGAAAACATCCAAAAAATGCCTCACTGAGGAGGTTTCTAGCCTAAAGAGACGACTTACCCAGCACCTGTGATGAGCTGTAGACCAGCAGAATGCTGAAGAGAATGGCTTTGTCCTCCCAAAGCATGTTTTTTTTTTTCTTTTCTTTTTCGTAAGTGAGCGCTGAATTAGGCCGGTGGCTGCCAAAGAGCTTTAGTTAGAGCTTAGCAAGCCTCAGCTGCTTGGTGGACGGAGGGAGGAAATCCCAGCTCTGAAGCCTTGGAACAAAACTCCGGGCTTTTAACTGGAAGCCAGCAGGTATGAGGCAAGAGAAACAAGTTGGGGTTTTTGGTGAACTATGTTTCTTTTCTCGTGAAGATCCAGTTAAAGCCTGTGTGTCTCCACAACAACTCTATGCCCGTCTTTTTTCCCCCCCGTTATGCTAATCCCAGCCTTCACATTTACTGGTGGCCGGTTTGTTTTCCCGTCTTTCATCCACCCCTCCGCCCCCCGCCAAGTCTGTGTTTTGTAGTGAGGCACCGACTAGTTGGAGGTCTTTGCCTGGTGGTGAATCCATGACCTCATTTGTGTTCAATGGCTGTTTGTTTAAAAATGCTGGACTCTGGCCTAGCTGCCCACTGCTTTGTGTGGTTTCTGCGGTTTGGAAGAAAGCAGAGGAGGAGCGTCTGAGAAAGTGAGCTGAGGTCAAGCTCACAGGGAGACGGGGAGGAAAAGGTCGATCAGTTTATTTGTCTTTCAATATCTAAAGACAAATAGATATTGAAATAGACAAATATCTAACTCCCTTATATAATTCATCCTTTCTTCTTTTTTTTTTTTTTTTAAATAAATCAAACACATACATAGCCCCCCTTCACACAGTCACACAAATACACGCACAGATGTAATCCCCTGGAAAGAGGTCAAGGGTCTGAGCTGCAGCTGCAGCTGCCAGTCTTGTTGTGTTAATGGGGTTCAGAGCTCAATAGTAATGAAGACCTTAGTGGGAAAAAGGACAAATGTGTAATAAAAGCTAACTCTGGCAGCCGTCCACGAAAATACGGGGGGTCATTTTCCCAAAAATCTAAAGTTTCTCAGAGAAATATGAAAAACACAAGTGGAGAAATTATGATCTGAAATGGAAATCTGGATCGCCTTTGTTCTGATATATTTTGCTTTCTTGAAAGAAAAGAAAAAAAAAACACACAGGGTCTTTTTGTTTCGTTTTTTTTTTTAAAGGAATTTTATTTTATATATTTTTTTGGAATCTACACAAATACAAACTATATAATCTTAAGGTTATTTCTGATTTTCTCATTTAAACATACAGTCAATAATCAACCAATCACAACTCATAAAACACTCTAAAAGCTTATTATTTGAATTCATCTGTCCGTTTGTATTTTACTTATGATTGAAATGGTTAATTTTATGGATTAATAATAATCATATCTTCATGGTGTGCTGTATTATTTTTTGGATACTTGGGTCACTGTTTTCCGATAAATATTTTCCAGTATCAGTGTAACACAATTAACATGAGTTTACACGTTCGAATAAGCTCAATATGGCAAAAGAAATAATAATAATAAAAAAAAAAATAATCACATTTTGACGAGAAAATTTATCTAATCCATTGTGGCATCAATGAATAAATCCATCAAAGACCGACTTACAAAAACATTGACACCAAAATGGTGAGGAAAACAGAAAATGCACCAACAGAAAAACAAATTTTCCCTGTTACTTTTATTAGAATGACAGCTGGAATAAAACTCTCTGTTTTTAAGCGCATGATTTCTCATAGATGTTCATCCCCCGGCTTAAACAGCACACTATGTATTTATTGATACGCATACTTAGTGAAAGACGGCGTGTGGCGTCCTTCTTGTTGCAGAAAGTTAATTTACCCTGGAAATTTCACATTTAAATTTGGTTATTTTTATACAGCAGAGCCGGGGCATGTTAGGAAATAAATACTTCTGATAATTGGTGATGAATCTCCTCCTGACAATTACTGTAAACTAGATTTAACTGAAGTTAACATTATTTAACAACAACAGCAAAAATACACCAATTGCTTTTTCACAATGATTGGTACCAATCTAGTGGATAAAACAAATGGAACTGATTTATTTTAGAGAAAGAACTGAAGAGAGAAACCGAAAGAGCGAAGGGAAGAAAAGAAATCAAGCATGTGGCTTTTTAGGGTCAGCAAGTCTCCTTCACGATCTATTTTAAAGCTTTTGGTTTCCTCTTTGCAAGGGGTGCCAATAATGGTGAAGGACCTTGCGTGAGTTAATTTGAGTGACTGCGTGTTTAAAATAAGCCAGATGTAATTAATTTATTTCTGAGCAGCTCCTTCACACTGCGGCTTCAGCCACTGAATAAAATGTGTGTTATTCTGGAACGCATTTCCCAGTTTTAAGACTGTAATTTATTAACTGGACATGATTTTTTCCCTCTCCGCTGGCAGCTGCGAGGCGAGCCATTCGGTGGTGCGTCTGCGCGCTTCCTCCCAGCTGTAGCGGGGGACGTAGCCCAGGTTCTTCTTGGCTTTCTCGTAGGAGAAAGTAAACGAAGTGTTCAACAAGGTGAGCAGCTGCCGGTTCATCGGCGGCACGATGCGGACAAACGGTCGCAGGATCGTGCAGAGCGCTTCCAGGAGAAAACACAGGATGTAGAAGAGGCGGAGCGGCAGCACGAGTTTGTCCTGAATGCTGAAGCCGAGGGGAGACATCAAAACGTGGTTGAAGTCCGAGTAACTCATAGGCGGGGTGTCGTCGGACAGGTAATAAAACCTCCCTCCGACAGCGTTTCTTTTTTGTGGATCTTTAAGGCTACGGGCTGCCTGGAGGTGAGCGAAGGCCGCGTTGCCCACGTAGACCGGGTTCACGTGGGCCTCCGGCACGGACATGCGAAAGAGAACGTTCTTGTTTCGAATGCCGTCGCCCATGTGGTACAGCAGGAAGCGGCAGCCGTCCCCGTAGATGTACGTGGGCCTGAGGGCGCAGGTGGAGAGGCGGCCACCGTTTTGGAGGGTCTCGCCGTTGGCCTGAAGGGTTCTGTCCTCCGCCTCCTTTTTGGTCTTGCTGTAGTTGAACTTCAGGGTGGTGTTGTAAACCGTGTCCTCGGTGCCGTTGATTATCGGCTCTCCTCGGGGGTTTGGGCCCATCACTTCCACCGTGCTGGTGTAGATGAAAGAGGCCACGTTCTCTTGGATACACGCCTCCAAAAGCAGCTGAGTTCCTGCAACGCAAAAGACCACAAGCTAAGCTGCTAACTACATCACCGACTAATTAGTTTCATCTGAGGGGACAGGTTCCCCCTTTCTTCATCTGCCAATTTTCTTGTTGATGTTGAAAAAGGGAAAATACATGATGACTTATACAAACATCTCCTAAGCGATGTTTTTAGTCTAAAGAATTATTGGATTATCAGGCAAATATAGCCTAATCTTAAATTTTCAAATTATGATTTAATCCAAACGAGCTAGGCTGGTAAAAACCAGATCCTTGTTCTACGCTTCGCTTCGTTCAGAAGGTCTGGACTCCCAGTTGTTGAGAAACGATTACTTTCTGGAGGCGTGGACTGTGTTGAAGTTTTAATCTTCACACACACAAAGCTTACTGAAAACAACCATCCTCCACTGTGAAAAGAGAACGAGGCAGCTGTTAACGTTATTTCAATATTTGGAGGTGTGGCCAACACGGACTGAACACTTCGTTCACTTCCTCTGCTGCCATTGCTAAAACTACAGGCAAACTACGATTCTAGAACAGCACAGAAAATTGATCATCGTTTACAACTTCTTCTGCTGTGTGACTTGTATTTCTCTGCCGGAGAAATACAAGTCATTGGGAGAAATCCCAGACAGAGCAATGAAGTCAGATGAGAATCGAGACGAATTGCATAGGAAGTTGATGGCTGGCTAGCCACAATATCAAAATATAATTTTCCCTTATTAAATAATGAGTTATCTGTGATTATTTACATCTTTTTGTTTCTGTACTACCAGCTACATATCCAGGCTTGATTTCTGCCAGACCGGTAGAGTAGATTCTGATAATAAAAGTCATTTAGTGGTCAGAAAAAGAGGGAAGGAAGTGAACGAAGACGTTCAGTTCGTGTTGGCCACGCTTCCAAATATCGAATTAACATTAAGAGCCGTCTTGTTCGAATCGGCGTTTCTCTCTTCGCAGTGGAGGACGGTTGTTGACGGCGCATGTTCGGTAAACATTATAGCGTAGACCTTGTGTGTTACATTCTTCACGGACAAATGTTAGCAATTGGGTAATATTAAAACTTTCAACAGAGTCCACGCCTCAGACTCTCTGAATGAAGCGTAGAACAAGGGGCTGGCTTTTACCAAGCTGAGTCTCTGGTGAACCACAGTCAGAACCATTATCCACAGAGGGAGAGGAACACATAAAACCATGGCAAATATTCCCAGAAGTGACCGGCCTACCAAATTATTTCAAGAGAATCATCCAGGATGTCACGAGAGAACCAAGAAAAACACTTCACATAGTGCAGGCTTCCAGATATAACAATCTTAAAAAAAGATTTAGCAAAAATGGCGTGCGGTGTAGCATTAACAACACTTCACTTTTTCCACATTTTACATTACAGCCTTTTTCCAAATTGCGTTAAATTAATCTCTTTCCTCAAAATTCTATATACCTCATTAGGACAATGCGATTTTAAAAAAAAAAGATTTTTCAAACTGGTTAAAAACAGAAAACTAATAAATCACATTTACATAACTATTCTCAGCCCTTTCCTGGAACCTCAAATTTGAGGTGTTAAACACTGATTATCTTTGAGATGTTTCTTCAGCTTAAATGGCCTCCGTCTGTGGTCAGTTCAGTTGATTGGGGAAGGCACACACAGGTTTATATAAAGTCCCGCAACAAACATGAAGTCAAAGTCAGCAGACCTCTTAGACAGGATTGTCTCAAAACACACATGTGGAGAAGGATCCAGAACATTTCTGCTGCCTTGAAGTTCCCAGTGAGTTCAGCGGCTTCCATCGTTGGTCAATGGAAGAAGCTTGGAACCAGCAGGACTCTTCCTAGAGCTGGATGGCTAAACTGAGCGATTGGTTGGAAAGGGCTTTAGTCAGGGAAGTGACCAAAAACCTGATGGGTTCACTCTGTCAGAGCTCCAGCATTAGTCTGTGGAGAGAGGAGAACCTTCCAGAAGGACAACCATCTCTGCTACTATCCACCAATCAGGTCTGCATGGTAAAGCAGTCAAACGAAAGCCAGTCCTTACTAGAAGGAACATGGCAGCCTGTCTGGAGTTCACCAAGAGACACCTGGACACTCAGATCAAGAGAAACAAGATTCTCTGGTCTGATGAGACAAAGATTGAACTCTTTGGTGTGAATACCAGGCGTCATGTTTGGAGGAAAATCGGTGTGGCTTATCACCAGACTAATACTATCCCTAAGGTGAAGCGTGGTGGTGGCAGGACAGCGACCCAAAGTACTGAATCGCTCTGTGGACGTCCAGGGGTGGCCAAGCCAGAGTCCAGACTTGAATCTAATTGAACATCTCTAAAAAGATCTGAAAATGGCAGTGAACAGACGTTTCTGATCCAATGGAGATTGAGTAAACTGCCAAGAAGAAAGGGCAATAGTGACCAAAGATGGGTGAAGTGAGCTGGTGGCATCGCAGACTTGAGGCTGTAATTGCTGCCAAAGGTGGATCAACAAAGTATTAAACGAAGAATACTGGCATAAACGTGATTTCTTGGTTTTTCTATTTTAATAGTTTGGCAAAACATTCAAAAGATGTTTCCAGATTATCATGATGATGGAGTATTTGTGTGTAAAATTTTGAGAAAAGAGATTGGAATGTGTGGAATGGAGTGGAAAAAGTGAAGCGCTGCGAATTTTTTCCGGATCCACTGTATAAATACGAGTTTCAAGGCCAAAACTCCCCCACCCCCAAAAACACAAAGATCCATCTCAAAGTTAGCCAACAAATATCTTGATGATCCTCAAGACTTTGGGGAAAACATTCAGTGGACTGGCAAGACAAAGTGGAATATTTTGGGAGGAAAACATCAGTTTTATCCAAAGTCGAAACATGGTGGCGGTAATGTGACGACATTGTACTGCTTTGCATTTTCAGCAGTCGGATGTCAGTGACACCAAGGGTGGCAGATCTTGATGTTACATCCAGTGGATAATGAGTCACGAAATCAACATTTTAAAACTGCCATTTGAATTTAATCAAGGTTGTCTTAACTTAAATTTCTAAAACAGTGTAGTGATTTGAATCAAAAACAAAAGAAATCTGTTTGGGGTCAACGCTTCCTCACTTGGTACAGATTATTGCTAACTTATAAAGTCAGCTTTTACTCGGTTTGGAATAAAACGTTTTACCTTTGACGTTGACTCCGTACATCTCGCTGTAGTCCATTGACTCGGTAACGTCGATGAGGGAAGCGATGTGGAAGACGATCGATGCGCCACGCAAGGCTTTTCTCAAGAAATCCCCGTCTCTGATGTCCCCCTCGAAGACGCTCAGTGTTGTCTCGCCTCTGCAGTCTGAAAGAGAATCATTCAGGTTGACATTTTCCACAAGTATGAGATGGAACATGGACCTCTTAGTCAAACATAAAAACAAAATACAACTTGAAAATCCTTAAAAGCAAATGTTTAATCTAATTGATTCCTTTAGGTTTTTTCTTAATTTAATCACTTTAATTATTTAAAATTATGTACTCTGAGAGGGGCAACATGTAAAATTTATTAACAGGTGAGGTTGCACAATGCAACTACCAGACGGCACATGACTAGAAATGTTCTTTCCATCATATGAAGGACCATAGGCTGCTCAAATCTCAAGAGACTATTAGAAGGGTATTGATTTCATAAGTTTTTGTTTTAGTCAACACATTTATGATTGTGGCTGATATTTTCTGTGTGCTTTGAAATGAACATGCTTTTTATTTCTAACAGAGATGCATCAATATGATTTTAATATCAGTATGGGTCGAGGTATTGAAAAATTCTAGATGGGGTATCGGCGACAATGTGCCCGATCCAAAAGGGCAGATCTATTCAATCTAACTCAATGCTTTGTGCTCTGAGCGATGACATGTTTTATTTATTTTACATTATATTCAGAAATCCTAATTGCACTTTCTGAATGATTTAAAAGGTTTGTTGCAGATTTTTTTTATGTTTGACCAAAGTGTTGTTTTTGCCAGCTTCAGTTAATTGACTATTTAATTTGCTGATTGCATCAACTGAACAGATTAAAGTTGTTTTTCCATGTTTGACCAAGCTTGCAAAGCTATTGGTGTTTTTAAGTGCGCTGTACTGGTGGAGAGTTATCAAACAAATTTGTAATTCAGTACATTTATGTCTGTGTTTTAAAAGAAGAAACATTTCAAGTCAATTCAATGCTGTTTTTCTGTATCGGATCGGTATCGGCCTCAAACATCGGTATTGGAAAAAAGGCGGATCGGTGCATCTCTAATTTTTAACTGATGAATTTGAGCCTTTGGCCTAGAAGAACGAAAGACATTCAGGGAAAACATGTTGCCGTTTCTTTTAAATGCGATGCAAAATCTTCAAGTTGGGAACTCTAAACATTAATTGTTTGTCTTACTCAGCGTAAGCTGCGTTTAAAAGTCGTAAACGGATGCAGCAGTGACGGTGAAGATAACGTCGATACAGCGTCATTCTGAAGGTTCCTTTTGGTTTACCTTAACATAGTTCACCTTATTTATGTGCATATGCCTTGCAAAAGTCTTCTTATGTCTTAAATGTTTCCCTAAATAAAAATGTGAAAAGTCTGGCCTATTTATATCGAGAGAATGCTGTTTTGCTGTCTTCACACGGGTCATCCTGCTAGATCCAGATGTAGATGTCCACCATCTTTGATTCCACAGGTGGTCAGGCCCGACCTCTTTGAAAGTCAAAGCCATGCGACGCTCCCTTGTGTCGCAGTGTGGAATCTTCCCGGAACGACTGCTCGTGATTTGCCAACAGATTGCAAACCAATCTCCCATTTGGGAAAGGGAGGGATTTTTTTGCCTCTATATATGCTGTGATTTCTGTAAATAAAGGAGAGATTTTGCAGGCGCTCTGGTGTGTGTGGTTTCTCCCTCTGTGCAGAGAGCTTTCATGAAACGGTGACTGCAAGGCAGCTAATTTGGGATTAGCAATCTGGTTTTGGGAACTAGTGTTTATAGTCAGGCAATCAGTGTGCGGTTGAAATGATCTGGTCTAGCCCTTTTGTTTTTAAAGAGACAGTATTTATTGTTTTCCAGGCACATTTTTTAGCACAGTCAAGTAGCTACGTTAGCTTCACTTGCCATAAAAATGCTACATATATCAAATATGTCTTAAGAGAAATTTTACTTTGATACTTAGTGCCTTGAAATTGGGCCTCTGTCGCTTTAAGAAACTCCTGCTCTTTCTGAAACTCTGCCTTCAGGAAGTCATCACAACATGGCTCCTCTGTTAACCCTTTAACATCATTTTTGCCAGCGTTTCTCTAAGAAGTAGCTCGTACAATGAGCTCAGCTGATGCGCAGCTCCAATTAGGTGTTTGCTAATTACTGCTGACTAGTCTGAAGGAGCTGAGTGGGGGCGTCACAGAGGAGGACTGCTCTGTGATCCGGCTTAGAAAATGCAGCTCAGAGGAGGAGCTCCATCCCAGAAGGCGGAGCTAGATCCACCCAGGCGTACTTTACAGCTGAATGGTTGCAACGGGAGATTAAAGGATTTCTCGAACATGCATCAAAGAATCAAGGCAAGACGCCAGGTGTGATTTTTGATGAAGGAATAGCATTATAACATGATTAAAAAAAAATTCAGTTTTACAGAACACTGCCCCTTTAATGTAGCAAAAAGTATTAAAGAAATAGAAGTTTTGGTCAAAATGCAAAACTACAACCTCATCCGCACTGTGAAACATAGTGGCAGAAGCATTATGCTGTGGGAATTCCTTTCCTTGGCAAGCTGGAAACAGTTCGCTAGGAGAAGAAAGGAGCTAAATCAGATCACGGCACATTCATATTTGTTTCTATTTGACTTCTACAGATGGATGTCACTTTTACTTTCCTTTTTAGATATTTATGAAAATTAACTCTGTTATTTCCCTTCCACATCACTATCAAGTGCTACTTTGACCCTTGAAGAACACCCTGAAGTTTGTGGCTGAACTTTGAGCAAAAAAAAAAAAAAAAAAAAAGAACTGAAGAGTTATAAATACCTTTGCAAGGTGAGGTTTACAGTTACATACAGTAAATGTGAACTTCACAACACAGACGTAATCAGCCCTAAAAATTTGGAGAAAACTTTTAAAAGTAATTATTCTGGTGCTTTTTAACCAATCTGAGCATTTATTTACTTTTTAAATCTACTTTTAACTTCTAAGGTATGGCAGAACTCAACCTACCGGACTGAATGTGGAGGAGGAAGCCGTACCTGCTCGATACGTTGAGTACGTATAAATCCTTTTTACTTAACCGTTGGTTTTATCTCTGAGAAATACAGCAAGGTTTGTCCGCTTGGTGGTTCATAAATCTGGGCCTCCTCTTGCTGGAATGTGCTTCGGTTTATGAATCAATGCATGTTTTTAATTAATGAAATACCTGCACTTGTTTTTATGTTTGTTTTTTTTTTTTTTTGTTGTTTTGCTGTTGTTGTTTTTTTCCCACACCGGGCGGACATAAAAGACCGGCTTTTACACCAAATTCAGAATTTAATGGAGCAAGGACAACGGAGGCTGCTTTGAAAAAACAAACAAACAAACAAACAAACAAGTCAAAAAATGTTATCGGACGCTGCCAAAAGTGTGCGTGCGGCTCAAAGGGGCTCCGAACATATGATTCGTGACTCGGTTTTAAACGAGCGCAGTGACAATGACCCGGATGGTACCGACTCTCTTTGGATTCTAGGATACAGCAGCTGTGGATGCCAAAAAAAGAAAAAAAAAAAAAAAAAACCTTTCATGCTTAATTTGTCGGCTCTGCCGCACTGTTTGGGCGAACCTGTAACTGTACTCTTTTACAGGGGATTTATGATGTGATCCTGAAAAGTCCTGCTAGGATTATGTCTGATGTTAATCCAGAAAACTGTCAGAAAGACTCAAGTTTGCAAAGCATTCAATCCTTTGCTTCCTGCATTCCTGCATATGTGAGCTGTCCCCACTTTCTATAAAGTGATACCGCGCCGCGGGAAACGGAGCCCATCAGATCTGGTTCTCTTTTGGAGTCCTTGCTCTTTCCGAGCGCTGCGAAGTCGCCTCTTAGCGCTTTCTTACTGCACGTCGGGAGTTTGCTGTTGTGTCGGCTTTTACGGCTCGACTGATTTTCTGATATTTTATTTCGACTCGAACCCCTCAAGCCCCCTGGACTCAAGCCGATCTGACAACTTTATCCTCCATCACCGCACTCTATTTTTTTGCCCTCTCGGATCCACTTGACTCGCTTCACGCGCAAATGTACCTCATTTGAATGAATTATCTGTCTAATTAAGTAAAACATCTTCAATCGCAACACCTCGCTGGGGTTTAATTGCAAACACTTGACTGAACAGTGCCGTGAGCCCGCAGCTACTACCTTTTTGCGTCATTCTGTATGTGATGGAGAAAAAAAAAAAGAAAAAGAGAAGAGTTGTTGTTTTTTTTTCCTTTTTACCCTCCAGACTCTCCAAAACCTGCGTCTGCACGTCTCTGTCCAGCAGCCGGATCTCGGACGCTTTCTCCTCCTCCAGCAGCAGCCGGACGAGCTTCTTCCCCAGGAATCCACAGGCTCCCGTCACCACGCAAACATCACCTCTCAGAGACATCGCTGGAAACTCTCAGAAAAGTGCAACAAACGATAACAGTGATGATTTAGAAAAAAAAAAAAAAAGAAGAAGAAGAAAAAAAAAAAAGGCAATATTCTCTTTCTCCCTTCTCTCCTTTCCGAGGACCCTCCTCGAAACGAGACACTGGAATTGGACCGCGGAGGAGTGTAAATTTTTTAGGGCTTCTTGGGGGTTTTCCTTTTTTTTTTTTTTGGTGTTCTGTCAGTGGGAGAACAGCAGCACCTTCTGCTGTCTCAGCCTCGGTGCTCCACTTTTTGTAAGAAAAGTTACTAGAAAAAAAAAAAAAAAGAGAAGTATTATTTGCTCCAAGGCAGTGTGGGAAAAAAGGGGATGGGCTCTGCTACTTCAGGGGTAGAATGTGATGTTTTCTGGTGCTGGGCAAAACAGGGCCTGGAGGACGTTGTGGAAAAGGTAATCGGGCCGACAACACGTAGGAGTGTGTGTGCACAAAACACACACCTGCTGCGCGCAACATCTTGATCTGTGAAAAAAGTGGAAGTATTTTGAATAAACATTCTGAATAAAGTCAATTAATATATTAGCATTTTAGGTTATTCATACTTCTTTATGCTCCAAAAATGTTATTGATGTTCTCAATTCACTAAAGTAGAAGAGCTGAAGTAACAAAATAAACTATATCTACAGGGGTTTTTTATCTTCTATTTCTGCTTTTTTCTGGCACATTTTTTTTTATTTGCTAATATTTTGTCTTGTATGACGATGATTGTCACTTACCAGTCATTTTCTATTCTAAACACGCGTATACATGTAAACACATGCATACACATATTTCTTCTGTACTAACAGTACAGTGTGGATCTCAATGTATTCCTACTTCAATATTCGCAATTCACCAATTCCCGTTTTTGTTTTTTTGTAGAGCTTAAGTCTGATCTATTTGCTGAAAAGTTCCCTATGTGTTTCCCCTAAAACACTTGAAATAAAATGCAGCTAGTGAAATATATGAAATATCAGTAGCGCAGAGCTACTTAGCTCGCTTTTAGCCGCCGTCCACAGACGAGGCGCGCTCTTCATTCTCCTGGGTTAGCTTCTGCTGCTATAGTGCTAGGACTTCTGCTACGGTCTGTATTAACGCAATTTAACTTGTATCTGATGTCTTAACTATTAAAACAGGCCGCTATAAGCGTGACACAGAGGTTGTAAAGTATTCAGAGTCTTTACCTAATTGAAGGCGGCTTTGGAAGTGAACACCAGGAGTCGAACCGCAGGCGACGGCAGGTCGCCCGCTCTGCCTCCAATAGCCGTAAGAGAGCGTGTGATGATTTATTTTCACAATTGAATTCACAGGTTTTTACATTACAACCAGCCCCGGCTCCAGACGAGTTCAAGAGGGGGGATAAGCAACAGCACCAGTAGCCTACAGGCTACTAGTTAACAAGCTTAAAGTGCTGTGTTGGTGTTAGCTAGTCATCTTTTAGCTAACATTACCTGCATCCAGCAGCTTTACTGAACTCAGTCGGTTAGTTTGGGGGGGAAAAACTGTTCAAAGTCCGTTGAGTTTTGCTGCCATGATAGACCTTTTTCACGACAACCGGAAGCTGCATCTGATAGGGCTGGGGTACTTCCTGTTTATTGGCTGTATTTCAAGTACTCTAAGAAAAACGTTTCTCCTCCGGTCCTTTTCATCATCCTTACTTAATTTGCCAGCACTTTCTTTCACTGATGAGGAGGAAATCGCAG
>CAEGAE010085301.1:0-59982 GCA_903067095.1 Girardinus metallicus
AACCACACAGACTGAGCATGCTAACGCTTACACCTACTAATGTACAGTTCGCATTATCCGTCTGTTGACCCTCCGTTACAGTTAGCTTATGCACAGCAAGACTCTGCTCCGAGTAAACTGAAGTGTGTGATCTCAGTCGTACGCTCTCGTCTCCGTCTGGGGGCGGTGATGGGTTTATATGGCTTCAGTTATACGTAAAACTTTCCTCAGAAGTTATTGACATAGGGTGCCACATTGAGGTTAACAGCGCTGCACGCTTTTGCATTCCAGGCTCAAAGGTTGTACTACAGCAAGAACGGGGTCAATGCAAAGAATAAGTGCATGTGAAGTGGTGCAGGATGTGTTGTTGTTTTGCATGTTATTGTCCCAGTGAAGAATGAAGTGCAATTTGACGGATGAAAGTCTGACACAAATGCTTTCCATTTAGGAGTCTGAAGGTGCAGGACATTTTATCTGAGATGTCAGTGAGTCTACCGGAGACTGCACGAGATTCTTTAAAAAGGTATTATTGTCATGTTGTATCAGATATGTGTCAGCCATGTCATTATTGAGACTGCCTGAAGTATGAATGCACATACTAGTTTGTAATTTATTTAGTCATTTATTAGGCAAATGTTTGCATCATACATAATATGGTAAATAGCTCAAGAGCCTTTGAAGCATGCATTAAATATTCACAAATTTGTGATTGCTATTCCTCTGTCGTTATCTTACCTCTTACGTAAATTACCTGAGGCTAGGTTTGGACAGTATATCGCAGATGTTTCCTTATGGCAATATGACTGTATACAATTTTAGTAATGCAGAGAACAGCTTACCTCTAGCAGCATAAATCATTGGTCTGATAAAGCAGAGATGTCTGCTGTGGTAAAGGGGATACAATGTTCTACACAAACTGTGTTCACAAATGACTTGCTCTTGTGGAACTGTTAATGAATCTTTCATTCTAGGTTATAAATATATTTAAACATTACAAAAGATTCTTCAAAATGGATGCTTTTATTTAGAAATTAAACTGAATATTATCCAGTTCTTTTGAATTGTTGATTTTGCAGATTTTTTTGTACATTTGTTGAATAAAATATACAATGATTAATATAACTTCTTTTTGCTGAATTGTAAGTGTAAATTATACCAAATTGATTTGAGTATAAAAACTGTTAATTTGGGGAAATGATCTAAAATGGGGTAGAATTGATCTAATTTTGTTGCACAACTTTATATCAAAAATTGATCACAATTTGCATGATTTATTAAAACTTTTTTACCTGTAAAACTTACGTAATTTTTTTATTTGAAATAATAATTAAAATCCAACCAAATGAAATTAATATAAACTGTTTCATTAATTTCGTTTGTAAATTCAAACAGGTGCTTTATTTTATTAGTGTCAATAGATACATTGAGTAAGGGAAGACAATCTTGTCCTACAGGGCCTCCTAGCGGATGATGTATGTAAATCTACATGGCATTTTGTTTGGCGCCGATGGAGGGAGTCACTCCTGAGATCTTTGGTCAGTCAGACGACAGAACTTCCGGTCGGCATTTTGTTCTACGAGAGGAGAGCCTCTGGATGATCGCAAAAATCGTCATTTTTCTCATTTACGGTCGAAATTGGCTACCAACTTTGTTTACGTCGGCACAGACCGACTGAAACTCCGAAGAACGAATGTTTCCCCATGATTATACGTTGAAACATTCACCCTCGACTGACGGAAGAAGAACGAATCGGTCCGACCCGGATTATTGTTGATAGCTAGCAGGCTAGCTCGTCGGCTAGCTGGCGAGCCAGTCGAGTTCCTTCTGGAGGAGCCGCGAGAGAGAAGAAAGGGGGAGCTAGAGATACGGACACAAACCCAGCTAAAATATTGCCCTCCCTTTGAACGCAACATCCGAAGGTAAATGCTAGCGCGCAGTTTATGCTTATTTAGAACACTTTGGGACTGCAATTATTTAAAATAATGTTAATAATTGTTCTATTGCAAGACCACCTACGGCGTCGTTAATCGTTGACCGGGAGGTAACGGAAGCTACTAACTAGCTAGCCAGGCTAGCTAGGTGTGTTTTTGCTCTGCCGAGGCGCACGGCCCTCACTGGATGTCATTTGTCGAGCCCGAGGATTGGGCCGTTGCCACGGAATTGCAATCCCCGCAGTTGCCTGTACATGTACTTTCAAACCCATCACTTTTTTCCTCCGAGCTCAGTGAAAATAGGCCAACATTTAACAACCCGCGACCAGCGCTTCCTTATATTTGTAATATTAAGAGTCGGGTTCCCCTTCTATTTAAATAAGTAACAGCATTGGAAGCCAACTAAAAACAGTTAGAGCTAGTTAGCCTAACTAGCTAGGTAATAAAACACGACAATTGTTTTTAGCAGATATTACTGCTGCCGTAGATAGTGTTTTTTTTCCGCTTTACTGTAGCTTCAGGCTTTGCGTATAAGATCCAAACAGTCAAGAACTTCTCGGCAGTTTAACGACGGTCGTTTTTATAGGACTATATGGAGCTTTAGCTAGGCTATTTAGTATAAATATAGATGTTAAAATAGATGCTAACGCGAGGTTGAAGTTAGCATAGATTATTTTACATTTTGTGATGTTGTTTTCTTTTGAACCCTTTTACTGTGCTAGTGGTGGCTTTGGATACGAGTCTGATTGGGGAGGTTTTGACTGAGTGCAGCCTACTTTGTCTAAGCTGTGACTGCTTTTCCGTTTGAGTTTGTTTTTGTTGTGAACGAAAACTACAGAGCATGGTTTTCAGCTACTTAGTTTGCAAGAAGCGAATTGTAACTGTTTGCTTCTGGAGGATGCAGCGCCCCCCCCCACACCCCCCACCCTACTGCTGCCGCCACCATCACAGTGCATCTGTTCCTTTGTGCTGCCTCCTGCCTGTCAGTCTCACAGCTGTCAGCCTAGAGCCAAGCCCCTGCGTGCAGGGGAAAACCACACAGACTGAGCATGCTAACGCTTACACCTACTAATGTACAGTTCGCATTATCCGTCTGTTGACCCTCCGTTACAGTTAGCTTATGCACAGCAAGACTCTGCTCCGAGTAAACTGAAGTGTGTGATCTCAGTCGTACGCTCTCGTCTCCGTCTGGGGGCGGTGATGGGTTTATATGGCTTCAGTTATACGTAAAACTTTCCTCAGAAGTTATTGACATAGGGTGCCACATTGAGGTTAACAGCGCTGCACGCTTTTGCATTCCAGGCTCAAAGGTTGTACTACAGCAAGAACGGGGTCAATGCAAAGAATAAGTGCATGTGAAGTGGTGCAGGATGTGTTGTTGTTTTGCATGTTATTGTCCCAGTGAAGAATGAAGTGCAATTTGACGGATGAAAGTCTGACACAAATGCTTTCCATTTAGGAGTCTGAAGGTGCAGGACATTTTATCTGAGATGTCAGTGAGTCTACCGGAGACTGCACGAGATTCTTTAAAAAGGTATTATTGTCATGTTGTATCAGATATGTGTCAGCCATGTCATTATTGAGACTGCCTGAAGTATGAATGCACATACTAGTTTGTAATTTATTTAGTCATTTATTAGGCAAATGTTTGCATCATACATAATATGGTAAATAGCTCAAGAGCCTTTGAAGCATGCATTAAATATTCACAAATTTGTGATTGCTATTCCTCTGTCGTTATCTTACCTCTTACGTAAATTACCTGAGGCTAGGTTTGGACAGTATATCGCAGATGTTTCCTTATGGCAATATGACTGTATACAATTTTAGTAATGCAGAGAACAGCTCAATGCAATAAGTATTTTCTACATAATTGCCATGCATTTATGCACTGCATACCAACAATTCATTTTGTGATTCTTGTTGTTTAATGCTGCAGGCAATGTTTTAGGAAAGCATTGCACTCATGAGAAATGTTTTTTTTTTGTATTATCAAAAGTAAGTCATTTTACTCCCATAAAATGTAGCCAGATTTAACATATTCAATAAAACCATGCTGTTAATTAAGGTGGAAATATAATTTTTTTTTCAGTAGCTGCAAAAAATGACTATCTGGGTTCTGTGTTTGCAACAGAACTTGAATTAGACATTAACATTGTTCAGCATCAGTCTTTTATTTGTCACAGGACATGTCATCATTGAGACATTGATCAAGAATTATTGCAAATCCTGTGTTTTTTTTATGCCATTGTAACATATCTGTAAAGATAACAGTATACTATATTTTAAATCAATGTAAATAGATTGTGACCAATAAGGTCAATGGGCTAGTTTTCTCAGAAGATAGACACGACTCACAAAGGAGTAGACGGAGACTAGAAATTTGCAGTTGCGGGTGCCTTGTATTTATAGTGAGGAAAATTATTCACATATTTACAACACAGTAGAAAAAAAAACATCCAAATGGCCATATAAAAATGTGCAAAAGAGAAAAACAAAACAAAACAATAAACAAAAAAACAACAAATTAATCAGTCCCACAGTTCTATAATTAATGAACCCACACCCTTCAGTTCATCCACCCTGACCTGGGGGTGGTTAGAGGTCCCAAGAAAGTTAATTTAAAAATGCTTGGTGCAGTGCAGGTCCTGGGCTGACAAAAGTCAGATCAGAGTGGGGACAAAATTGTTCATTGGCTCCAAGGAGCCTCCTGCCAGCCTGGCAGGAGAATCAGAAGTCTTCACGCACCAAAAGTGCAATCTCTCTTGGGCTCTAGGCCTGGACCTTCAGCTCGCCATCAAAACCTGGCCTGAATAATAAAACAGGACCATTTTCTCAATAATTATATAATCAAATCATTCTAATGTGTACACAAAATCAATAAATGGCACTCTTTGAACTATAAATAATTTCAAAACAACCATTTTCAGTCAGTATGCATATTCAGTAAATATAAAGTTCAATATAAATGACATCCATAAAAAATCCAATAAATATGCACCATATAAATTAATTGACATGAAATGTAAAAAAAAAAACCTTAAGATAAACAAGTGCTCAATAAATGTTTAAGGCACCTTATTGTTCTCCAATTGATTGTTCAGAGCTACTATGGGCGTCTGGATTTACATCCCAGTCAGTAATCTAGCAGCTACACAACAAACACTCAGTGACATCAATGAGCTAACTGCTAAGTTACAAACAGAAACACTCACCAATTCCGCACACAAACGGGTTTTTTCGTCTCATCTCGGCTCATGGTAGTAGGCTCCTATAGTTCAGCACATTTATATGAACGTCGTACATAATTACGGAGAAAAAATTACACAACGCTTAACTGACCTGCAGCTCTGCTCCTCCCAACGCATCCTAATCTATCATACTTCCAGCTAATATACCTAGCAGATAGGCTGCGGTCGTCCATGTGACCCTGATACTGAACAGTGATTGGCGAGAACCGCTATATTATATTATTACTATCGCGAGATTTGGGAGGTAAAGGGGATAAAGAGTGGAAAACCCGGAGAATGAGGGAATGGAAGTTAAAATGTACACCCGGGTTACACCATGCAGCTCTACCAAAAGAGTAGGGAGAATCTATGAGGCAAAATAATTTACAGGTGTAACAAGGGGATCTCATTTAACCAGAGCTGTTAATTCATTTCTATATCAGACATGCAAATGTGTAAAAATCTGCTGAGCTATGTGTGGTACATGTCAATGTTTTGCGTGTAACTTATCTTATTACCAAAACACAGTGAACCTTAAGAAGATTACATTATAACATGTGCAAACGCTTATGTACTTTTGTACCTCCAAGAAGCTGCATCCTTAAAAGTAAGAATGTGTTGTTTTACTTGCATCTGTTTTCCATACATGGGTTTTCTATGGTAACAATTAAAATGTGTGGACATTGTGTTTGTTCATCTAATTTTGCGCTAATTAGTCTAAAATCCCATCTTAGTCACACAAACAAAAACGTGAGTGATTTGAAGAACAACTTTAATTTTCTCACGAAATGCCAACAGAATCACAATTGTAGAATGGAAACAAACAACAATAAAAGAAAGTATTTCCCTATACAGAGACCTGTTGTTTCTAAGGCCTCTACGGTTTACATGCTTATCAATCAGAAGATGAGAATATTTACTACCATCGCTATTCATAAAGATGTTTTATCAGTCAGTGGTCAGACAGGTATTACTTTACAATACATTGGTAATTGTGTTAAGTAGCCTCAACTGCTTTGGAAATCTATTTCTATTTTGCTAATAGATGTGTCCTCTCCTGCTCCTTGCTGATTTCTGTTTTTTTTTTTTGTCTCTTTCTCTCTCTAACCACGTCATCTTCAAGGTGCCAGGAGATGTGAGGACGGGTGTTGTCCGTCGACCCCCTGATATACCTGTGTATCAACACACTCCCCCGCCCTCACCTTCAGCATGAATGGGGATATGCCCCATGTTCCCATCACCACTCTTGCTGGGATCGCTAGCCTCACAGACTGTAAGTACTGTATACCAAACACCTGTCAAAGTTTGGAAGAAGGAAGAAGTTTTCTGTCTACAAAATTTTCGGTTTTGACTTTATGCTGTCTCTTTTTTTAACCGCTTTTTCTCTCTACTTTGTTTCCATAAAGCTGCATGTCCTGTAGGGCTCTTTATTCCTTTTTCTCTCTTTGTATTGTCTTTGAAATAATTTTCTCTCTCTCTTCCCAGTGTTGAACCAGCTGCCGCTTCCTTCCCCTCTACCTGCCACCACCACTAAGAGCCTCTTGTTCAATTCGAGGATAGCGGAGGAAGTTAACCGTCTACTGGGGTGTCGGGATGAGAATCTGGCCTCCCAACTAGCCCATGGCCTTAACCAGGTCTCCACAGAGCACATGTGAGTGTATAAAATGATTTGACCTCTGATGTTGTTACACGATGAAAAGAGTGATATGAAAACTGGAAGAAGCCTGTTTCTGGGAGAGGTTTAAATAAAGTAGCTTGAAAGTTGAGATGCCACGACAGGATGAGACTAGATTCTGCTTCTGGTTTGTAAAGATGGTTGCTTTGTTTTGTTATGCTGCTAATTAACATATGTAAGAAACAATTTTATTTTCAATGGAGTTGTGACATTTAACAGAGATGATGTAAACAGATGCTAATGACTTCACTGCTGCTAAATTTTCAGGATGCAAATATTGCATAAGAACATTCAGTATATCTATGGTTAAAGTTATTTTTCTGTTTAACTGTTAAATGTGCTACATACTTATACAATAATTTATATATGATCTGGTCATCAGCTTGACCAGATTTAACTTTATAATTTTATTATGTTATTAAATATTTTCCATTAACATTAAAAGGGAGCAACTAGAGCTCTGGATAGGACTAGAAAGGTATATATATTTTTAGATGTTTGTTTCCTTCTGTCGAAAGGTCCATAGAAAGGCACTAATAGAGAGATATGGTATTGGCTTCTATATTTACAGCAGTCTAAAATTATACACTAACAACAATGTATGTATTATTATTATTTAATTGAAATGGCAAATTCTCTTTCAAAATTTCAAAATGAAATTTTCTTTTTGTAAACAGTCATATCTGACAATTGCTGCATGCCAATGTGAAAAATGCAATCCGAGACTGAAGACTCATTAAGTAGATTGAAGGTATAAAGCCCCTGGTCCAGATGAACAAAAATATATACAAATAAGCTCTTATTATAATGCGTTTAAGAATAAAAACCTTGACTGCATAGCATGTAATGAAGGTCAAATGTGATGAGACTGAACTGGAAACAAGCAAAAATTGGCCTTATGCCATTGATGAGAGCAGCTACAAATGAGTTTGTTTTTAAACCTTTTTATTTAAATAAAATAATGGGGAGTGAGATTTCTGTCATTTGTATTTGTTAACTAGAGATTATTTAAGATTTTGTCTGGTTTAAATGTTATTTATTGTGATACTGATATTATCAGTATAGTTAAATGTGTTTAAAATGGGCTGTCAATGTCTTCTTTACCTACTGTATGTAATACATTTAAAAACAGGTTGAAGGAAAGAACAGCAGTAACTGTTGGCTGCAGTTGTAACTGTCAGTTTCATAAATGTCAGCACATGAACACATTGTTGATCAGTCCAGGATTCTTGTCTAAATATTCCTGCAAACTTTTAATAAAAGGAAGATTCAGCATACAGAGAACTTGTTTACATTTAAAGAGCATCTTCATCAGTCATGAGGTTCCTTATGTTGCTCTTACCTTGTGCGGCTCCTTTGTGTTGAACAAATAGGTGAAGAAAATCCACAATTAACATTTGTGTTGAGAAAAAAATTTCCTGTTTGGTTTTAAAGCTGGAAGAAGGCAAAAAAAAGATGGATACAAAAAGCTGACTGAAAGCATTAGTGGAATATTGTAGTTGATGTGGCAGTCCTAGATTTTAGTAAAATTTATTGAAAATATTTGGCTTTGTTTCTGTCGCTTTGTCATGCTACTATGTATTGTGTGACTCAGCAACACAACAATGTGTAATGCTTTTGGTAAAATTCCCTTACTTTGTTTTCAAATCTGTGAGCAGTCAATTAAAATTTTTTGCATGTTACTATTAATTTTCCCACACGCCAGATTTACTTGAACTTTGTCTGATATTAATGCAACATTTCAGAGAACTGAAGGATAACCTGGGTAGCGATGAGCCAGAGGGAGACGCACCACTGCTGCTGCAGACCATGCTGGCCAGGAACCCTGGCATCTTCAGGGAGAAAAGTATGGAAAAAAATTATTGAAATTGTAATGTAATATTATTTTTATTGTTCACGGTTTTAACAACAATATTATAATTTTTTTTTTTTAAACAGATGTTATGCAGCAACCAATGGTACCACCTTTTAAGATCACCCAAAACTCCATGCACAGCCCTGCACAGTCTGCAAACTTCCAACCGGCTGCAATTTCTCCCAATCCATCAAGGTGGGTTTAATTGTAAAATGAACCTGGTCATTATCTGTTCAATCTTGAAAGACAGTATTACAAGGACTGTTGTTTAATCTCTGTACAAAATAGCACACGTCACATAAAATAGTTTCATTAATTTGACTATTCTTCTTTCTTTTTTTCTATTGTACAATTTTCCGTCTGCTGCTCTTCATTGGATCCAGTCGGTTTGTGGGACCACAGTCGGGTTCCAGTAGTCGGTACATAGGTCAGCAGAACAGTCCCGTGCCCAGCCCCTACACTCCTCAGAGCCCTGCACCGGGTTACATACAGCAGTACCCCCATCAACAACCGCCCAGCTACAACCAACACCAACAAATGTGTAAGCATGTTGCATGTTCATGTGCGCGCACGTGGGCGGTGGAATGTGGAAATGTGATTTGTGAAAAATGCTTGTTTGCTTTTTATCATTAAAAGAACAATTGTTTAAACTGCATATGTCAGTCACTGTTAAAGTATTTTTATTTTTATCTTAGGCCATCTGAAACATGTGGAAAATAAAATTTCAATTAACTTTTTAAACTTAAAATTTTGTATCTCAGTATCTCTAGTCAGTTACATCAGACAAACATCATCATTGTTCTAGATTCTAAACTTAAAATGCATTTTCTAACTAATCATATTTTTAAAGAAACTCTCCTGTTTTATTAAATGCGTATGAAAAATGTTAGTCATACTTTTGACATTTTCTCATTAATGATGCACATTTAAGATTGTTATTTACATAACCTGAGGCAGCTTTTAGATTGTTCTTGTGATTTATGTCAAATAATTTTAGTACCTTTTCCACCTTTTTAATTTTATTTTAGAATTTTATTATTTAAAATGTTGTTTGAGAACTTTACTATTTCAAGACTGATGAACAATTATTTCTAACTTTAAGGTTGCAGATCTTCAATTTAAACGGTTTTACTGAGTTGTTAGTAATTCAGTGAGCATAATAGTAAGAATCAGAAACCAAGACTGGTTGTCAACTCAAACCAAAGAAAAGTTTTACAATAAGATAGAATAGAGAGGTGTATTGCACTTAAAGTGCAGCACACCTATCTTTTTCAGCTATAAGGACTCGGACGTTTTGCTAGATTTCATTAAATCTGTTCTTATATTAAAATCAAACATGTTTACAGTAAATATTGATGCTCAAGTAAATTCGCCAGATATATAATTTTATCACAATCCTAAATTTAATCCTGTGACAGATTATGCAGGAAATAGAAATGTGATCATTTTTGTTCTTTATATATTCAGCTTCAGTGGCGAGCCCAATGGTGCCAGGTGGGATACGGAACATCCAAGAAGGCAAAGTATCAGGGCAGCTATCCAATGCTCCCAATCACCATTCAGACAGGCACGGTACAGACGACTACATGAATATTGTGCAGCGGCTGGGAAATGAGGTATGCCTGGCAAATTATACTTCTAAATTGTGGATTTAATTTAATTGTTTGGATTGTTTACATTTGCAATTTATATTCACAGTACCTGCACATGTTTTGAAAACTTTTAAGCCAATATCTGATGTAAATGGACCTTCCTGCAATGTTGTTTTGCAGGAAGGTGATTCAGCCATGAGGAATCCTTCTTTCCAGCTGAGGTCTCCTCAGTCGGGCTGCTCTCCAACGTCGAGTGAGGGAACACCCAAACGTAAGGGCTCTTAGAGAGTAAAGAGGCAATACAGACCTAGAACTTTGGCTACTTTATTAATCAGCGTCAAGCTCCACAATTAGTATTTAATGAATGTGTATAGGCTCATACAGTAGCACTGGTGGAGGTTATTTTATTGAATGGGAGGTGGATTTCATTCTTTAGAAATGAGCTTCTCTGTGTTGCTGCTCGTTTGCAGCGGGTTCTCGCCCACCGCTGATTCTTCAGTCGCCGCCTCCCTACGCGTTGTCGCCCAGGGAAGGCGGACATGACCAGAAGCAGCATCTTCAGCAGAGGAAGAAAACTCCCACAGTGAAAGAGGAGAAAGACATGTATGACATTGTTAGCTCTCCTAACAAGGACTCGACCAAACTCACCCTCAAGCTATCCAGGGTTAAGTCAAGTGAATCTGATCCATCAGGTATTACTCTATTAATAATCTGTACTTGAATATAGTTGTTTAATTTTTTTGCTTGTTTGAACTCAGTGTGTTTTACTTATTTGTCAGGCGATGCTGGGCCAGGCATGGATCAGAACTCTGACAATATTGAGGCAGAGCTGGGCTTTCAGCAAGTTCCAGTTCTTCAGCCTAATTTGGCAGCTAGGCTGCAGCAGCAGCAGATCCTGCAGCAGACTGGTGGAGCTGGTGGTCTTCAGCCCCCCAGTTCACCTTATGATGAGGCGGAGCTTGATGCTCTGGCTGAAATTGAAAGGATTGAACGGGAGGCAGCCAGTGAAAAGTGTTCGAAAGAAGTTCAAGACAAAGGTGTGTTTTTAAGATGTCTTCATTTTTATGTCACAATATTGTTAATGAAAAATATATTGAATCGAATTGGTATTGATTTGTTTTCTGTTTATCTTTGTATAGACAAGCCACTTAAGAAGAGAAAACAGGACTCTTTTCCTCTTGAGCCTGGAGCTGGAGGACCAGGGGCCCCCACTGGTGCCCCAGGGAGTGGATCCACGGGAGGGGCCAATGCAGGCAAACTGACCCCACAAGAGGCCACTGCAGCTGGAAACGGTGCCAGTCGCCCTCCCCTCATGGTGAGCATCGACCTCCAGCAGGCAGGGAGAGCTGACGGCCAGCTCGACCCCTGTCTGGCTGCCCCTATTCCTGCCCTTGAAGCCCAACGCTGGCCTGAAGAACCAGCAAGCGGGCCGGCAGCAGTGGAAGGTTCTGACACAGCTTTGCGGTTGAAACCCGACGGGCGACCGGAGGTCATCAAAAACAGGGTTGATAAACACGACAGCAGGAGAGAAGGTCGGGAGTCGTCCAAGCACCGACACCACGAGAAGTCGTCAGATAGACGCGGAGAGTTACCAAAGCCCTCGAACCGAGCGGAGCACGGGCGAGAGCGGGACCGCGAGTCCGACAGGGATAGGAGACATCGAAGCGAGACCAGCAGTAGAGACAGGCGGTCCCCTGATTCCCGCTCCAGGAGTGATCGAGATCGGTCTGGCTTCCAGGCCGCCGGAGAGCCCGGTCGGAGCAGCGGTAAACAAGACGGATCCAGAGCGGCCTCCTCTTCCACTGGTGCTAAAATCCCAGATTCTTTCCCTGCTCAGCTCCTTGGAGGGCATACCGGATCACTGAAGAACTTCCAGATCCCCAAGGTGATCTGGGCTGACCAAACCAAATATATATCTGCCTACCAATCATTCAGCTGTCACTGCCTGCAATCTCACAAAACCAAATCATTCCCCTGCTCACTCTTGAGTTTTGTTTTCCCATGTTAAGTTTTTTTTTTCTTCTTTTTTTTTTTCTGGTTTTTGTTTTTAAATTTTGTTAACACATTAACTCAGACCTAACCATCTGTTAAACTCAGATATATTTTTTTAAGTTTGTATACAGATAGAAGTAGTTGGTGGACATAAAAAAAGCAAATACATCAAGGACATCTTCCACTGTTGCTAACTGTTGAAATCTGGCCTGTAAAGCAAAATCTCTTGGTCAACTCTTACCTATTGATATACATTGATGAATGGATATAGTAGGGATTGTATGATATAATATTGACACTAACATCGGTATTGACCAATACTAGTAATTTCCAAAGACATAAGTGTTGGTCTGATAAATAAAATGGGGCCGATATTAAAAATAGATACGCATTTCCATCTTCTGTCCATTTGTTTCCGGATGGGAAGGAGGGTAGTCATGTGGCATTTGTTTTGCCATGTAACAGTGATAGAGATTCAGTGCAAGACTGTGGGGAGGGTAACTGAAGCGAAGAAGCAGTGGTGGAATCATTTTTGTTTCGATGTGCTGAAAAGGTGGAGAAATGTATATGATACTGGTAAATATTGGCTATCTAACAGCAATGTTAATATCGGACATTGATATCAGTCACTATGTTCACACTGCAAGCCTGAATGATCATTTTCGATTTAGGTCACGTCAGGCTGCAGCGTGGATGTAGCGAATGTCATGACAGTGTAAGATGAGACAAATCTGTGAAAAAGTTGAGCTCCTCTGCCTCGCTCTTCCCTGTGGTCCTACTGCCATCTGCAGAAACATCGCTTAGTCAGAGACAATCAATCGGAGCCAGAACCTCCTCCTTTTGTTTCAAACTATGACTGTCTGCTTTAGTCTTATGAATGAGGGAAAATGTGTTTGCCTGCTTTCATCCAGCTAATCAGCAGGTTATCTTTTCTTTGTTTTTCATCGTTGTAAATTTCCCGTTAGTTTTGGCTTCAGAGTTACTGAAATCATACATGCAGTTTAGATGGAGGGTTGCTGCAAACATTGTGACAGACCAATCACGCCATCGCCATGCAGTGTGTGAATGCGTGACACTTCAAATATAATAACCAACCACTCGCTGGCGAATGCTTTATTTCAGACATTGATATTGGGTTAGTGATTATGGTTTGATTTATTGTTGAGCTCCTGCTTTTACATTTTTTTTAAGCCTTAAATATCAGTTGCATATTTTACAGCATTTTTCTTGCTATAATCTCTGAAAAAGTCAGAATCTTCTACATTCAAAGCATGTTTGACTGAACAATGTTTTTGTGTGCTGGAGTTGGTCAACTTCAGTCATTTTCAAAATAACTATACATCTTTTTTAGTCAACGCTTTAACTTCAGTGGACAAGATATCAAAGACAAATTTCTATATCTTGTTTTGTTTGGGTTTTGTGTCAATGATATTTTTTTTTGTTGTTGGGTCATTTCCACAGTGTTGACCTTCAACCTAATTCATGAGAAAGTGGAATATCTCCTTATGTATTTGCTCCTGGGTTTCTGGGACTTAACATCGAAATCACAAGCATTATCAGTTTGAATCATTGTTTTATTTTTATTTTGTCAGATTCAGCTGTTTTAAAATTATGTAATCATGCTCGCAGGTACTCAAACTTGACATAATTTTTAAATTTTTTTTATGTTTTCTTCTTCCTTGTAGATTAATCGTGATCGGGAGAACAGCGGATCAACTGAAAGTCAAATGTGGGGCCAGCCTAAGGTGAAACTAGAGAGGCTAGGCTTGGTGAAGGACTTTGAGAAGCGACCCAAGCCTGTTGTGGTGTTGAAAAAGCTCTCAGTCGACCAGATTCAGAGAATCATTCGACACAGCAAGTCTGGGAAGAACCGGTTCTCAGGAAAGTCGGGGAAAAGTAAGAAACTCCAGACACATTTTGTACTATTTTAAATATGTTTTCATTTTTTTAGCTGCCTTTTCTTCTACTCCTTAGTAAAGTTATTTATTAACTAAAGGTAATACTGTCACATATTTAGGTGGTATGGACCCAGAAGTTTTAAGGGAGCTTCCCCCAGAGTTACTGGAAGAAATTGAGTCCACCATGCCAATGTATGAAAGGGTAAAGATGAACAAGAGGAAACGAAGTACAGTAAACGAGAGGCCCAAATATGCTGAAGTCAGCTCAGATGAAGACTATGATGCAAATGGAGAGTGTGAGTGATGTTCCTTCTTGAGAGATTTAAGGAATAGTAAGATGTTTTATGCAGTAGATAATTAGAGATTATCAGTGTGAAACGGTGGTGTTACTTGTTAATTAGTCTTCCTATGGTGTTTTATGATAGAAAATCCTTCTGATGGCTGCAAATGGTCTCTAATCCATGCTTAGAACACATTAATATTAGGAAAATTGTGATAATGGTGTCATGTTTGTTCTTTACAGCAGCAAGGAAGCGTCACAAAAGAGACAAAGACAGAGCCTGGGAGTTTGAAGAAAGGGAACGACGGGGTTCCGGGGATCACCGGAAGAGTGGGAACCGGGAAGGTCGGCGAGGCTCAGGCAGCCGCTACCGCGACTCCTCCGAGGAAGATTCGCCTCCACCCAGCATGAGTGAAAGTATGAAAAATTCATTTGAAAGTTGTTTTTTTTTTCTCTCTCTCTTTTTAAAGATCTGTGTTGCATATTTTGTAAGGGTTTTAAAGTTAATACTAACTGCTTTGATGTTGTTTTTTTTCTTACTCAGAAAAGTGTTTTTTTTTTTTACGAAGGCAAATAGAAAATTAAGTTAATGCTAACATATTAAAGTGTTTATATCTGGTCCACACAGAATATTTTCACAGCAAAAAATGTTTTTCCATATTCAGTTGCCAGAAAAATGAAGATGAAAGAGAAGCAGAAGAAACGAAAAGCGTACGAACCTAAGTTAACCCAAGAAGAGCTAATGGACTCATCCACATTCAAGAGATTCTTGGCAAGCATTGACAACATACTAGAAAATCTGGAGGATGTGGATTTCACTACCATGGGTAATTATCAGCGTCTGTTTATATTATGTTTGCAAAAACACTTTCAAGTTTTGAATTTGATCAAACCTCTTTTCCTGTTTGTTCTTAATAAGCAGCAGATGACGATGAGATACCTCAGGAACTGTTGCTTGGTAAACACCAGCTGAATGAGCTTGGCAGTGAGTCTGCCAAAATTAAGGCCATGAGTATCACCAGCAAGGTAGAGTAGATTGTGTAATATCTGTATGTAGACCCATATTTATGTGTGATTTTTCAGACGTTGGTCTAAGTGGCCTATGTGTTTCTGTAGATTCCATCAGATAAATTGGTGAAGCTTCTGAACATCCTTGAAAAGAATATCCAGGATGGAGCCAAGCTCTCTACCTTGTTAAACCATGTGAGTGCTTTCCCTCGAATTGTCTGGTTTATGACCAAGTTAGCAGTGACTCTACAGAAAATTAACATTAACTAAAATTTTATTGTCCTCATAGTGAATAATTAGGCTTTCTGTCAAAAAAAAAAAAAAAAAAAAAATGTTCTCCCCTCAGGATCACGATGCTGAAAGTGAGGAGAGACTCTGGAGAGACTTGATAATGGAGAGAGTCACAAAGTCCGCCGACGCCTGTTTGACAGCGCTTAACATCATGACCTCAACACACATGCCAAAGGCCGTGTACATAGAGGATGTTATTGAGCGCGTGCTACAATACACCAAGTTTCACCTTCAGAACACACTTTATCCTCAGTATGATCCCGTCTACAGAGTGGACCCACATGGAGGTGAATATTGTCACAGAACACCATCAGATTCCTAAGCAGAGGTCTGATAATGGACTGATCTATTTGAAGCTTATCTGAATGATTTGGGTTTTTTCTAAGCACAGAAATTATGAATTTATTATCTTTACTGGCTTCAAAGATTAATCAAATTTTTTGACAAGAAAGCTGTAAAAGTCATTTTGCCGCAGCAAGTAGATGTTATTTATGTTAAGTTACTCCAAAGCTTCTGTAAAGGTGCAACTCAACAGCTGTTTTTAGGTGAGGTTAGTTGTCTGATTTGGCTCTGCTTCCTGTCAGAAGCAAACGTGGGAGAAAAACCATCCCAAAAAGGTTCCCTTGTTGCTGAAAGTGTTCAAGTTGTGGAAACTCAACTCAGAAATTGTACCTTCCTGCCAGGGCTTTTTATGGAGTAGTTTTTATATTCTGGTAATCTGATTTGGCCCAGTAGACATGGCAGGCGTAAAAAAGAAAAACTCAGAAAACTCTCCTTATTCCAGGAAATGGTCCATGAAGTTGAAAACACATTTTCTCAGCAGAATGATGCTCTGAATGCTGTGGTCATTTAGACAATTTATGGATTCTTCTTACATTTTATTCAAATATTTTTTTTTTATGGTGCTACTAGCTGTCTTCCTATGCGCTTACACACACACAAGAAAATATTACAGAAAAATAATCTTTTTACTTGACTTCTCTGTCAATAATAAACAATTTCCCTTTTCCCCCATCCAGGTGGGATGTTGAGCTCCAAGGCAAAGCGTGCCAAATGCTCAACACACAAACAACGTGTAATTGTGATGTTGTACAACAAAGTTTGTGACATTGTCAGCAACATTTCAGAGCTGCTAGAAATCCAGCTTCTTACGGACACAACCATCCTACAGGTAAAAAAAATAAATAATTATATATGTAAAAAAAAAAAAAAACTAATGTTGGAATCTACTGTTCAGCTTGGTATGAATTGTATTAAATTACAAAATATATAATTTATTGATTTATTTACAAATTTTTTAACTTGTCTTGCAGGTTTCCTCAATGGGAATAACTCCGTTTTTTGTGGAGAATGTTAGTGAGCTGCAGTTGTGTGCCATTAAGCTTGTGACAGCGGTGAGTCTTTTCTCTAAAGGAAAAAAAAAAATGCTTCTATATTGACACGTCAGCGAATTGGTTTGAGTCATCTGAAATAATACATAGAAGTACCTCATTGTTAGATTGGACATCTGATTTATTTTTCCACCATGTCTTATTTTTGTTTCTACTGTTCTGCAAAACCGGAGATTTGTAAATAATTTTTTTGTGTTGCAGGTTTTCTCGCGTTATGAGAAGCATCGGCAGCTTATTTTGGAAGAGATCTTTACTTCTTTGGCCAGGCTACCCACCAGCAAGCGCTCTCTGAGGAATTTCAGGTAGCTTGATTAAACATCTGTTCTTATTGACGTGAAAATAAACTGTTGTAGGCACCAAAGGGGAACAAAAATGAAATGTATAATTTTTCTTGAGATCTAGAATCGCTTGTTGCCTGTGGTGACAGCCAACTCAATGTGCTGTCTCTTTTTTTGCTAGGCTGAACAGCTCAGACCAGGATGGAGAACCGATGTACATCCAGATGGTGACCGCTCTGGTGCTGCAGCTGATCCAGTGTGTGGTCCATCTCCCTACCGACAAGGATGTTTTTGAAGAGTACGACAAGGTGGGAGAGCAAACAGATCAAAAGCGTTCTTCCCATCGGTGTGGGAAACTTAATTTCTGATTAATCTTTTTTCTTTTTTTTTTAAGGTGGATCAGGACGTCCTGATAACCAACTCGTATGAGACGGCTATGCGGACAGCTCAAAACTTCCTTTCAGTCTTCCTCAAAAAGTAAAATGATTGTTTCCACCCTTTATGTTGTACTTTTGCAACACATATTTAAGTTCAATTATTTTTTTTTAAATTATTATTATGGTGAATAGATGAATCTTTAAGCCTTCTGGTACTACATTAACCATTTATTAAGCAATTAACCAATCCTTCTGAAGTACATTTCATTTTTCAATGGCTTTTGTTTGATGAATCGGCTTTTTCTACTCTGTTCTTTTTATAAATAATTATTCTTATCCTTTGCCTTTATTATTTTTTGTATCAGATGTGGCAGCAAGCAGGGAGAAGAAGACTACCGACCGTTATTTGAAAACTTTGTCCAGGACCTGCTATCAACTGTAAACAAACCAGAGTGGCCTGCAGCAGAGCTGTTGCTCAGTCTTCTTGGAAGACTGTTGGTTAGTGTGGAGAACTATTTGAAACTGAAGATATTTACATCTGTGCATGAGTAGTAGTGCGAGATTGGTTGAAACCACTTAGTACGTTTGGAAATAAATCCTCCCTCATGCTTTGTTCAGATAATTAGCTTTGTCCTGCATGTGACAATGAAATAACAATTTTCCATGCATATGTAAACAAGTCATCACTGCAATTTGCGTTGCTTTGTTGTTAAGGTATTTTTTTCTACTTCTCTCTTTTATTCCCATCAGGTACACCAGTTCAGTAATAAGCAGACAGAAATGGCTCTGAGAGTAGCATCTCTGGACTACCTAGGCACAGTGGCTGCCAGACTCCGGAAGGACGCCGTCACTAGCAGGATGGACCAGAGATCTATCGATCGCATCCTACAAGAGGTAGAAAACTTTGTCATTGCATCCAGCGTTCAACCATGAAACTGGCTGATGATTAATCGTATTGAATTAGTAATTACCAATGGCTTGTTATTTTGACTCACAGTCTTGCAACTATATGCTTGAGTTGACAATTCATTGACAGTCATTTTGTTCTTATTTGACTTGATCAAAAGTGATCTTTTAGGGGGAGGGTCAAGTCAAGAACTCTCAAGTGGATTAAACTGTCACCCATCTCGAAACCTAAAGCAACATTTCGCTGGTTAAATTATTTCTGCACATTTTAAAATAATAACAAAGTAGGTCTTCTCTACCTAAATGTATTATTATATTTCCTATAAATGGGTGTGGTTGGGAGGTAGTGGCTGGTAGTGGATGTGCTTGGAAAATTCATGTAGCCTCCCTTTGTGAATTAAGTAAGATGAAAAATCTGCTGCAGATTTTTATGTCTAATATCAGAGGTCAACCTCAGAGCTGCTGTAGAGTCGGAGATCTGTGCCATAAAGGTGGTCAGTGATTTTACAAGCATCTGGCTTTAATGTGAACTATGACTGTCGCTTTGTTTTTCATCTGGAGTTTTAAAGTGAAGTCTTATTGAAAGGTTGTAAGCAGTTAATGTCTTTCCTGCAGCAGATTGGCATTTTCATATAGCATAAATGTAAAATAAACCCAGGTCAGCTGGTCCTAAAGGCTGAATCAAGCAGCTAGTCTGAGTTTGTCCCTGTTCTAAACTGGATTTTCGCTGCACTCTTTAAAAAAATTTCAGCTTTTTAATGAACTTTTTTATGAGCCTTTGAAATCCTGTTCCACCTGCATCAGATGGTTATTAATAAAGAGGGTAAATATAATGTCAATAGGCAGCAGAGGTTGGCGATTGTGCACTACTGATGATCTTCTGATGTGAAATATGCAGTGAACAGGAAATGCAAAGAGTGACGAGTTACTTTACTGAGCATTACTTCTGCTTCAGACAGTTATTATGAAGAAATTTGCTGTGCATATTCTCAGATGGGAAGATTGTTGATGGTGCACTACCTCTACGCTTCTATTTTCCCTGTAAATAAATAATACTAAACTTTTTTTGTGGATTACCAGATAATGCAAACATGATGCTGGTTTAAAGGTTCATGAAATACCTCTAAATAATATGTATCAATGTCTTTGAGTCTGGATTAATGCCACATAAAATTGCAAAGAGAGATATTGCTTACTGATTGCTGTTTTTTTTTAATGGATTTGAGTCTAAACTGTCTCTGTGACCTCCTAGTCTCCAGGGACTGATGAGACGCAGCAGCTGCAGAAAGCTTTACTGGACTACATGGAAGAAAACGCTGAGACGGATCCTTCTCTGGTGGTGAGTTAACATCACGCTTATTAAAGTGTTGAGATCAAAACATTTTTGCACAGTGAACACACTAATTTTTTTTTATGTCATTTTAAATCCCTCTCTTTAAATGAATTCTCATTCAAATCTTTTACTTAGTTACTTCATTCTGTGTTTTGTTCAACAAACACCTGATTTTTAATGTACTGAAAGCTATGCTATAATTATATTATATTCTTTGTATTTTCATGCATTGTATTTTGAATTGTTACAATTTATAAGTACCTCAGTCTAAGAAAAATACTTTTTGCCAAATGAGCCTGATCTAATACTTAGTGTTTGTGTGATAGTTTGCCAGGAAGTTCTACATTGCCCAGTGGTTCCGCGACGCCACAACCGAGGCCGAGAAGTCCATGAGGAACCAGAATCCAAAGGATGAGGACTCATCAGACGGACCCCAGCATGCGAAGGATTTGGAAACAACTGGTGAAATTATGCAGCGCGCAGAGAAACGCAAGAAGTTCCTGCGTAACATCATCAAGACGACACCAGCCCATTTCACCACACTGAAGTAAGGATTTCACATTGTGCTCCAGAGTAAAATCTTTGTCTAATCTGATTGTTGATGTGTGCATTAATAGACTTGTTGATCTTTTTCCATCATGTGATACACTGTTAGAATGATTTAATTATAACCTTTTATCTTTTCCCTCTCTACAGAATGAACTCAGACACTGTGGACTATGAAGACTCCTGTCTAATCGTGCGTTATTTGGCCTCCATGAGGCCGTTTGCCCAGAGCTTTGATATTTATTTAACACAGGTAAGATGAGTTATCTGAACATCTGTTCAGTTAAAGTAAATGTTAGTAGTTGAAACATGTCATCGACGTCAATAATGGTGACATGTTTTTTTTTTTTTTTTTATTTACTCAGAATAATCTATAAAATATGGAGCCCTCCAGGGGACATGGAAATTTTTTTTTTCTTTTGTGTTCCCTCTCAAACCTTTTGTGTCGCCTCGCAAAAGGTTTTGCATTCCCTCTCAAAATCTACTGATTAGTAATGCGGCATAATTGAATACTGTAAGCCTTTCTTAAGGGGCCGCCCTACTTTCTGCCGTAATATAAGGTTATATAAGGTTTTTCCATGGATGTTAATATCTCTTTGTGGAATATCTGAAGTTTTATATCTTTTTCTTTAGGATAGAAATATACGGCGCCCTCGAGGGGACATAGGGGATTTTTTTTCTTTTGCGTTCCCTCGCAAAACTTTTGCATTCCCTCGCAAAAGGTTTTGCGTTCCCTCGCAGTAATCTACTGATCAGTTCATGCAGCATAATTGAATACTGTAAGCCTTTCTTACGGTGCCGCCGTACTTTCTGCTTTAATACAATGTTATAAGGTTTTTCCATGAATGTTAATATCTCGTTGTGAAATAGCTGATGTTTTATATCTTTTTCTCTAGTATAGAAAGGCACCACAAACCTATGATATAAACAGAAACTTTCCGTTAGTAGGAAAGAAATAAAAATACATCCAAACTGTTTGGACTATTTCTGAGTTATCGCGGGGTAACGAGTCATCTGACAGTTTTGATTGTGTCTCTGTTCTGTTCATAGTCTGAGTGGTTTAAAGTGCTGCTTTCTGTGCGTTCCATCTTACCCTTAACAGACATAAACATGCAGTAAATAAACTGATTTTCAATCAGTTTTTTGCACCAAAGAGTTAATAATAAACACGTTTTCACTGAGGTTCTGTAAGAGCCATATAAATGAAATAAGTAATTATTGATATGGCAGGAGCAGCAGCTGTGACACTTGGGTGGTGGGTGTGTCCATGTGGGCGTGACTGTCAAATATGAATGGAAAGGTTACTGGCGTTCTGTGGGCTTTGTGTGTATGAGGAAGCGGGTGATCGGGGTGGTCAGTCCTCACAAAGTTTGGAGCATGATAATCAAAATGGAATAAATCAATAATTGTGACAGAACAAAGAAGTGTTTGGAGTTGATTGATACACGGACAGATGAGATTCCCTGAGTTAACCCAGGGAATCTCAGGGCCACCAAATTAATGGTTTGGTGGCCCTTTACCACCAAACCGTTAGTTTGGTGGTAAAGGGCCACCAAACTAATGGTGGCCCTTTACCACCATTAGTTTGCCGTGTTTTATAATAATGAAACGTGTTTATTATTATTAACTCTTTGGTGCAAAAAACTGATTGAAACTCGATTTAACTATATGTTTATGTCTGTTAAGGTTGACATGGAACTGAACATGAAAACGGCCCTTTAAACCATTCAGACTATGAACAGAACAGAGACACAATCAAAACTGTCAGATGACTCATTACCCCGCGATAACTCAGAAATAGTCCAAATAGTTTGGATGTATTTTTATTTCTTTCCTACTTATGGAAAGTTTCTGTTTATATCATAGGTTTGTGGTGCCGTTCTATACTAAAGAAAAAGATATAAAACGTCAGATATTTCACAACGAGACATTAGCATTCATGGAGGAACCGTATAACCTTGTATTAAAGCAGAAAGTACGGCGGCACCGTAAGAAAGGCTTACAGTATTTAATTATGCCGCATGAACTGATCAGTAGATTACTGCGAGGGAACGCAAAACCTTTTGCGAGGGAATGCAAACAAAAAATTTTCCCCATGCCCACTAGAGGGCTCTGTAATAAAACCCTTTTTTCTATGGTTAGTTATATGTTATTTATTCATGCTTTATTTTCTTGTTCAATAGATTTTACGAGTTCTTGGGGAAAGTGCCATTGCTGTAAGGACTAAAGCCATGAAGTGTTTGTCGGAGGTTGTGGCTGTAGACCCCAGCATTCTGGCCAGGGTACGTGAGCGTACGAATGTTGGTGACGAACATGTCTCAATGGTTCTATTTTGTGCAATATTTTTTTTTTTATTGTAAACAGACCTTTTTATTTATACCTGATCATTACTGGAATAAATTCTTTTCATACTACTAAGCTTGTGCTTTTGTTTTCCTTTGCTTTGTAGTCTGACATGCAGCGAGGCGTTCATGGCCGTTTGATGGATAACTCCACCAGTGTGAGAGAAGCAGCTGTAGAGCTGCTGGGCAAGTTCGTGCTCAGCAGACCCCAACTCACTGAGCAGTACTATGATATGCTCATAGAGAGGATATTGGTAAGTTGTCTGTTCAATTATGTAGGATTGTGTAGAGCAGAAAGTTTTGGGAGTTGCTGAGCTTGTTAGTACATATAGGAACAGAAGTTATAGTGTCTAAATGCTTAAACAACTGTTGCCCGCAGGCCAAATATGTACATTCTTTCATGTTGGCGACATCAGCGGTGAGACTTTAGATTGTAGAGAATATGAGACTGAAAATATGGTTCATGTCTGCAACCTGTGTCATTTTAATCTTGCCAAACATTGAGCTGTAATCATTTAAGTGTGCACCTTTTAGATGGGTTAATGTGTGGATTGTTATTTCTGGTATCTGCACATTTCGTTGGAGTTTTTCTTGTATTTTTTGCAAGTTCTGCTTTTTACTCTTGAAAGCTCCCATAAAATAACTTATTGGTCACAAAATATCAAAGCAACAGCATAAATAAGTGCTGCAGGTATTGGCTGACACTTGCATTAATGGTTAACTGATGCCCAGTATTTCTTGCTATATAAATAAAATGAAGTGGTTTGAAACAACAGGGTTAGCGAAGAACCTTTCTTTTTTGGTGTGGATTATTTAAGCCATCTATACTGAAAAGGAATTAAAAAATTAGTGTCTTGAACTTTGCATCTGGTGAGTGAACATATGGTCATTGTTGGGCTGGTTGTCATGGAAATGTGAAGAAGGGTTCATGCAAAGTTCACTTGTTGTTACTGTCTCACACTGCCATCTGTTGGTGAAACAGTGCTCTTGCTCTTTATGCATCTATTTAATTTGAAACACTTGTTTTTAGTGTGATGCTTTACAGAACAGTAAGTATATTTGCTTTTATAATATGATCAATCATTTTTGATGCACAGGACACCGGTATCAGCGTAAGAAAGCGGGTAATCAAGATTCTCAGAGACATCTGTCTGGAGCAACCAACCTTCAGTAAGATCACTGAGATGTGTGTGAAGATGATCCGCAGGGTCAACGATGAAGAAGGCATCAAGGTACCTGCATCCTTTTATCGTCTTTTTTTGCTTCCTCTATTCTTAATAAAAAACTATGTGTATTTTTTCAACATTTAGATAATTTTTTCTTTGAATCGTCCGTTTTAACAGGACAATTATCTGTTAAGAACATAAAATATATTTGACAATACTTCTGTGCAGAAACTGGTGAATGAGACATTCCAGAAGCTGTGGTTCACTCCAACTCCAGCACATGACAAGGAAACCATGACCAGAAAGATTCTCAACATCACTGATGTTGTAAGTTTAGCTGCCTTTTGGTTTGTATGTATTCATAGAATGTTGTTTATGCAAGACTTTATCTCTATTCTACTCATTTTAGTTTCAGAGTGAGCCTTGTATATTTTTTGTATTTCTACTCCTTTTAGGTTGCAGCTTGTAGAGACACTGGTTATGACTGGTTTGAGCAGCTTCTGCAGAATGTGAGTTTAATTTTTGTGGCTGGTAATTTTGTTGTAATTGATATTCAAAGTCTTGTAAAACTAACCATTGCGTCTTTTCCTTCCAGCTTCTTAAATCTGAAGAGGATGCTTCATATAAACCAGCTAAAAAGGCCTGTGTTCAACTAGTCGACAATCTGGTTGAGCACATCCTTAAATATGAAGAGTCTCTTGCAGGTACACAAGTTTTTCGTTATGGAATCCAAATGGTTGATGTTGTATAGAAACTGGGTTTATTTCATTTTGCTGTTTCCAGAACAAAGTAATGACTGTGTTTTTTATTTCCTGGTTTTGTTTTCTGCAGAAAACAAAGGAGTAAACTCAACACGGCTTGTGGCCTGCATCACCACCTTATACTTGTTCAGCAAGATCAGAGCGCAGCTCATGGTCAAACATGCCATGACCATGCAACCTTATCTGACCACAAAGTGTAACGTAAGTTCTGTTTGTTTTCCACTGCACCATCAATTAATTGTGCTATATAAGATATTTAAACGTATACCACACACTACAGTGATTTTTGGGGCTAAAGTAGTTGTGTGTGTTGGAGTTTATTACAGCAACAGATTTAGTCAGTTGCCAGGTTGTTACTGGTTACTATCACCAATAATCAGATTTTCTGAGGCGGTGACTTTGGGGGTTTTATTAATTTTTATGTATTTACTTTTTTTGCACCATGTTTTTTGAGATGCACCTGCAACATGTCTGTCCTGAAGTGGTGCCACTTCCGTAAACGGTTATTGGCTGCCAGTATGACAGATTCTCCTGGTAAAATGTCTCATTTGTTTTCCCTGCAGACTGCCAACGACTTCATGGTTATCTGCAATGTGGCGAAGATCTTGGAGCTAGTGGTCCCCTTAATGGAGCACCCAAGTGAAACCTTTCTTGCCACCATTGAAGAAGACCTTATGAAGCTCATCATCAAATACGGCATGACGGTGTGTGACGGTGCTTCTTCACCAGCTTGCTTTGTTTTACAAAATGAAATGCTGCAGTTCAAGTTTAACAATAATGGTATTTCTGCTTATTTTAGGTGGTCCAGCACTGTGTGAGTTGTCTCGGAGCTGTCGTAAACAAAGTTACACACAACTACAAGTTTGTGTGGTCTTGCTTTAACAAATTCTACGGTGAGATATATTTATTTAAAAATGCCCGTCATAAAACGTGGTGTGTAACAGAGTATTCAAATTGTCTTTTTACAAGTCTGGTCTTTCATTTATACATAAAAACACAAAACACAAACTTTTCAATATTATTATTTTTTTATTTAATTGTGTGGTGATTTTTTTTTCCCCCTCAGGTGCACTTAACAAATTCAAGATTCAGCATCAAGATGATCCCAACAGCACAACATTAGTAGCAAACAAGCCTTTTCTGCTGCGATCGCTCTTCACTGTGGGTGCCCTCGGTCGACATTTTGATTTCGATCTGGAGGAGTTTAAGGGCACCAACAAGGTGGGACAACAACGTTAGCATTATTATCAGCTTTGAGTTTGAGCTTTGATTTAATTGAATAATATTAAGGCTATGAAACTTCAGGTTTGGCTAACATATTAAATGGCATGTTTGCTGTGCGCAGATCATCATCAAGGAGAAGGTTCTTGAGCTCCTGCTGTACTTCACCAAACACGAGGATGAGGTGGTCAAGACTAAAGCCATCATTGGGTTAGGTAAAGTCACTATTTATTTATTTACTTTTTCTATATCCCTTTTCCCAGTTTGCAGGTGTTTTTCTGTCTCCTTTTTTCCTCAGCTCTTCTGTGTTTTTAAGGCTTCATGTTCCCAGGATTAACATCTAGCATAAATTTAGATCAGGCAGAAATATGAGTGGATTTTTCGGGAGTACTTCCACAAATTTCCATTTGGCCTAAGTTATATTTATATTTAGTTTGTTTCTGGCTTATTCATTCACAGATGCATATATCACGTTAATAGCAAGCCAAGTTGTTTGGTCGAAAGATCTTTTCAGAGTATTGTTCTGCTCCTGCAGACGAAATGTCAGTGGCTGCCAAGTTTTTATACAACTCTGCTAAGAGGTCAGGTGACTTGAACTGAAAATCAAGCTTGTAATTAGTTGGGAAGCAGCGACAACAACCTTGTTGTATAATTGTGTACACCTTAAAGATTTTTGTTATTATCGTTATTGCAGAAACAACGTTCCTCCTTCTTTGCCAGGAGTCTGTCAACATGCATCACGACTTTCACAACTCTTAGTCCATACACACAAAGAATACAGGAGACTGCCAAACCCGTCAGATTCTATCTATATCATTTGTCCACAGTTAGTGATTCCTTTCTTTCTTCATACTAGACATCTGAAAGTTGTCGGCTAAATGGAATTTTTAACTATTCATAATTTAATTTACCTTGACATAAAACTGCACTGTCTGAAGGAAAGCAACCCAGATCCTCAACTTGTCAAGTGGAATTATGCTACAAAAAATTGTTTGGTTTCATCAGACCTAACAGTCCCCACCAAGTTTTTTCTTTTTTTTTTTAGTCTGGCTTGAATTCTTCCTTCAATCTTCAAAACTCTTACATACATCCATACATACAAAGAATACAGGAGATTGCCATGATATGTAAAGGCAGGACTTGCCAGAAATTCCTGCAGCCTCCTTAGTGTTGCCATGGGCAACCTCCCCGACTGTTTTCCTTCTTCCTTTTTACATATATTTGGTGAAGCCACCAGTTGTATTAGTCGATGTGGTCTGCATTTATTGATAGAATGAGGTTATGTAGACATTGCTGATCAATCATACACTGTGTTCTTGCAGGTTTTCTTGTTATTATGCATCCAAGCCAGATGTTTGTGCCTGAGGTGAAATCCTTGTACAATGGCATCCTGGCCGACGCCTCCTCCTCCATCAACCTCAAAATCCAGGTCCTTAAAAACCTGCAGACGTACCTGCAAGAAGAAGACTCACGGATGCAGGAAGCAGACCGAGAATGTAAGTTAATTTTACTGGTGACATAACTTCTTTTTTTTTTTTTAAGCACTTTAGGATTGCACCTTCTTACAAAGGATTTTGAGTATAACTATGTGATGAAAAAGTGGTCTGGGCCTTTTAATTAGCTCTCAATTCATACGATCATCTTGGAGAAGATTGTGAATGTTTTTTTTTTATATCTTTTTAGGGAAGAAACTGTCCAAACAGGAGGATCTGAAAGAGATGGGAGACATTTCATCAGGGATGAGCAGCTCCATTATGCAGCTGTATCTAAAACAGGTGTTGGAGGCGTTCTTTCACACAGAGTCCAGTGTGCGGCACTTTGCTCTCAATGTCATCGCTCTTACGCTCAACCAGGGTCTCATTCATCCTGTACAGGTAAGATATCAAATATCTAAATCGATAACAGATATTTTTTTTGTTTTTCTACCTCCATCAGAACTACGTCGCAATCGTTGCGTCAACCAACTTTATTTTTCTTGGTTCTTGCAGTGTGTACCCTACCTCATTGCCATGGGAACAGACCCAGAGCCCAGCATGAGAAACAAAGCTGACCAGCAGCTGGTGGAGATTGACAAGAAATACACCGGATTCATCCATGTAAGATGCTATTAAATGTTTTTTGTTTTTTTTTTCTGTTAAACTCAATAAATTAAACAAAGAAAAAAAAAACAGTTTTTTTCCTGATTAAAAAAAACACACAAACAGCAACAGTGCAGCCGACCAATTTTATTTAATGACTTCCTTTGACAAAGTCTGCTATATTGCTAATGGAATAATTAACATTTTGAAATATATTTTTATTGTTATTCTGATATATATATACATATATAAAAAAACTTTGTCTCTTTGAAAACATATTTTTGTAACTGATTGTTTTACGTGTTGCTTATAGACCAAAATTGTCAGTATGAAATGTTTTGCAACATATTCTACATGCATGTTTCCTTTTTTCCTGTACAGAACTAAAAGAAATACAGACAGGTTTACTAGACCTCAACAAACAAGTGTTTGAAATCTCTGCCTACTCTTAAACTCTTTTTTTGTACCACAACATTACAGATGAAGGCAGTTGCAGGGATGAAGATGTCGTACAGTTTGCAGCAGGCCATCAATTCATCTCGTAAAAGCATTGTAAGAGGCTTCAGGCACGATGAGACACACTCGGCTCTCTGCTCCCACCTCTACACGATGATCCGGGGCAACCGGCAACATCGGAGGGCTTTCCTCATCTCACTACTGAACCTCTTTGATGACAGTGCTGTAAGTCCACCCACTACTTCTTTGTAGACCCTTTTGCAAATTGGTATTTTCTTATAAATCACATATCAAGTTATCGTTTATTTTAAGGAAGAGTTGTTGCTTGTCAGTGCAGTAAAATTGTTATAGGCTCTAAATCTATTTTGTCCTTGTTTTCATGCGGTTCTGCAGAAGACGGAAGTAAACATGCTGCTGTTTATCGCCGACAACTTGGCTTGTTTCCCATACCAGAGCCAAGAGGAGCCACTCTTCATCATGCACCACATAGACATCACACTGTCTGTTTCTGGCAGCAACTTGTTGCAAACCTTTAAAGAGGTAAGTTGACAGGCTCAAGTTTCTTCCATAATCTAGAGAAGTCTGAAAAAGCATAAAAAATTGATTTCAATGTCTTTTAGGTCTGCATAAGTACAAAAAAAAAGGTTTTAAAAAAATATTTGTTGTTTGAGACTTTATCCCATACTCCATTGTCTAAAGTGCCCTTTGGTCAGTCTTTTCTTATGTATTTCAATAAAATTCTGTTTCTTTTCCAAATTCCTTATGTTCCACAACCTCATGTCCTTCCTATATGTGCTTTTTGTCCTAGAGTCCGATGTCCCACCTCTGATTCCCTCCTTCCATCTTCCTTATGTCAATTTTTTCCCAAGTTTCATGTTTAAAGTTTTCCAACTGCAGACATTTCTGTCATACATTATGGTGAACTTTATTTAATATTTTAAATAGCCCTGCATTTCTATGTAGCAGCTTTTATTTTGACCAATAATTATGTTACATCCCATAGACAAAAAAAAACAAGATCTTTTTTTCAGTGGTTTTAGGTTTTCCTCAAATGTTTTTTTTTTTTTTTTTCTTATCAGCTTCTACTAAAGGAGCCAAGACGGAAGGAAAAGAAAGTAAAGGTGTGGAAAAACACGTCTGATGGTGAGGATGAAGAGGGAAAGATGAACTGCGATTCTTCCAGAAGCGATGAAGAGGAAAACTGCAACAGTGACGAAGACAATGACGACGAAGTGGTGCATCGGCCAAAGAAGTCAAGAAGACCCATTGAAAACTCAGACAGCTCCGAATCTGAATCCGACTTCGAGGATTTGGATGTGGAGGATGTGGAAAAAGTAATGAGGCTTCTGCCAGATAATCCCATCGGCCTCTTGGACTTTGCCAATGCGGTTCAGGGCATCTTGCTTCTCCTCGTGCTCAAACAGCATTTAAAGAACCTGTATGGATTTTCTGACAGGTAAGATTCTGTCAGAATTCACGTTCAGACTACATCATTTTCAGCCGTGTCATGTTTAATGTAGTCGAAAGATATAATAGATTTAGAAATATTGAAATACATACTAAGGTTCCAAATTATTCAGACTTTTCATTTACATTTTAACAACAAAATGTCAACTTTTTTTTTAACCCTTTTCAATAGTCAATGGAAGAATGTTTATTGGCATAATGATAATTCAACTTCCTAATAAGGTTGAAGTCCTTGAGTTTGGAAGGCCTGTTTACCATCACCATAATGTTGAGTTCCATCCTCAGGTTTATTTGTGAACTCATTTCGTGACTCTGTTGTCATCGGGAGTCTAGAATAGAACACATGCTACATGTTTGGGTAATTCAGCAAAAGTTGGAACTGCTCAGCTCCTGAGATTTCAAGAAGCGTTCTCTGTCTCTCAACAGTAAAATCCAGAAGTACTCTCCAACGGAGTCAGCTAAGGTGTACGATAAAGCAGTGAACAGGAAAAACAACGTGAACTTCCACCCAAGGCAAACCTTGGACTTCATCTTCAACAACATGAGCAACGCCACGCTGACGGATGATGTAAAAAGGCGGATAGTCAAGCAGTATCTGGACGTAAGTAATAGCAGCAGATATGTTTCAGATCAATCCTTGTAAAACGTTGTGCTGTAATCTCTTTGACAGATTGTGTCTAGTTTCTAGTTAAGTTGCTGGTCTCAGAAATAATTGTCTCTTTGTTGCACATAGTTCAAGGTTCTGATGGAGCACCTGGATCCAGATGAAGAGGACGAGGAAGGAGAGGCATCTGCCAGCGCCAACATCAGAAACAAAGCCATAAACGCCCTGTTGGGAGGCTCCGGGCCCATGTCGGGACCCAGCCCCCGCAATCAGGCGGGACCAGAGACGGACGACGATGATAGTGATATTGACGAAAGGACCCCAGGGGTGAGACGGATAGATTCACTCAATGTTTAGTAGCTCCTGTTGGGCTGAAACTAATTATTTTAAAACTTCTTCCCCTCGGCAGTCCTCTCGAAGGTCAAGGCGAGCCGGCGACCCCTCGGATCCAGGCCGAATGAGTGAAACGGTGGAAGCTATGGATGTGATCGCCCTTTGTTGCCCCAAATACAAGGACCGACCGCAAATAGCTCGAGTCACCCAAAAGACTCCCAACGGATACACCATCCACTGGATGGCAGGCTCTTACTCGGGACCCTGGGCAGAGGCCAAGAAAAGGGACGGCCGTAAACTGGTGCCTTGGGTGGACACTATTAAGGAGTCGGACATCATTTACAAAAAGATTGCCTTGACCAGCAACCACAAACTGAGCAACAAAGTTGTACAGACTTTACGCTCACTATATGCAGCACGGGAGGGAGGGGCTAGCTAATGGCTCCTGTATTTTTATTTTTTTTTTCTTTTGTTTCGGTTCCCCTGTTCCATTTCTACTTTATGAAAATCCTCTCCTTCCCTGCTCCTGCTCCTCCACCTCAACCTGTCACCTCCAACAACACAGCCAAACTTCACTGGATTCCTACCTAGCCCCTTCCTCATTTTTGTAAGAGAACACAAGAGGGCAAGAATATTTGACACTACATACTTTTACATGACTTACTCTTGCAAAAATGACACAAAACACGAGACTTATATTAGAGGGACTGTTCATGTTTTGCTTGTGTAAATGTTCAGAGGATAGAATCCTGAAGGCATTAAAGGAATAATTCACCCAAATTATCCCTTAGAAGGCTATCAGAAGAGAGACCTGGAGGGAAATGTTTTGTCAACATTGTTGTGGGAGCTCCTTCGCTGTTGTGCAGCAGATTCTAGTCGTTCATTTCTACTCCCACTGTACCATAGTTTAACATGACAAAAAACTAAAATGTTTATATCTCTGAATACAAAAAAAGCTGTAAAAAAAGAATAAAACCTTAAGTGAATGTTGGAAATTAGTCTTTTTGATGTTCTTATTAAAGTGTTTTTTGGAGTTTATTATATGACTAGCACCCTGATGGGTTTTTCCTTTTAGCTTTTAGATATTTGGAAAAAAAAAGTAAAAAAGAAAATAAGATTTTTTATTTTTGTTCACGTTTATTTGTCCATGCTGTACAATGGCAGAGTCCTCTGAATATAATTTATTCTATTTCGAACTACGCATGCAGTATATGTGGCCTATTGCAGGAGGATATTTTGTAAATGTAGATTTTGTTGTATTAGGTCACCCTAGTAATACGAGGAAGGGGATTCATACCCTTTTGGTGGAACAAATACTGCAATAAATTTTCTACTTCTCTTTGTCACTTGTCTGCTCAAAGTGTTAATATGAGTTCATTTTACAAATGAAAAATAATGAATGAGTTGTTGTAACTGCATTGAAAAGCTTCGGGTGGACTTTTCTATGTGACAGTAAGTATATACCAGTAATGCCGAGCATTGGTTTCAAGTCCATAGACCCAAAACAAATAACATACGATGTGTTTGTTTCTCCAATATAGAGGGACAAAACTGCCACAGTTCAATAAAAAAGTTGTTAAATATTTATATATCCAATAATTTAAATAAAATTTGAAATACATGCATCAAAAATTTTTTTTCTCTAATTATTTAAATCTTGCAATAATGTATTTAAAGCAAAAAGGGGAAATTCATCAAACGTTGTGTTCACGCAATCACAATCTTACACATTTAAATAATTTAGCCTGTCGCTCTGACAATTTATTTCACCATTTGGCCTCGTACACCAAACTGAGTCGGTGCAAATTCTCCTTATACAAAGTGCAGGTTAATCAATCAGATGATGGTTTCTGTTTGATGTGCCACTTTAAATTATTTTATAATAGACCCAATAACAGAAATTTTAATACAGGATATTTAAACTGAAGGAATTAAATTTTGAAAGATTTGGACAACATTGCCTGTGTTGGTGCTGCCGCTTTCTAAGAAGTCTTTACTCAGCTTAATTAAATTATTAAATATGGTCACAATTGACATATTAATTGCATTCTTTGTTTTTTTTTTGTTCCATAATGGTATAATTAACTCCGTCAAAGACAATTTAAGTAAATTGTCCCAAATTTTAAAAATGTTACATGTTTTTGAAGTATTTAGATAAATTTCGTGTCCACTACGTGAGCCACAAGTGAACCATTAACAAATCAGGTAATTTACTAGGTGACTGCGGTCATTCAGCCTTTTATGGGATAATCGACACATCCATTCGTTTCATTCTTTTGATAACGTACGCCTGAAAGTGAACCTTTAAGCAGTTCCACTAGTAATGCGTATGATGCGTTGAAACATGTTTGGACCGAGGCGCACGCCGTATAGGTATGACGTCATCGCTGTTCGATTTTGGAGTGTTTTGGCGGGGTACGCCGGAAAAAGTCGGAAGAACTTTTTGATTTAGCAAACATTAGTTTATCGTCAAACAGTTAAGATATGGAGCGGTAAGTGTAAATTCTCACTTTTCTGAATTAAATCTAGCAGGAAAACTAAATTCGGGGAAAGTGTAGAATAAGTTCTTCCTGCCTGGATGAGTCGCTTTTGTTAACCGACAACCGTTAAATTTAATGTCAGCTGCCGCGATGTTTGCTGACCGACTTACGAGGTTTATATCCATTTTCAAGTTTTGTTTCACTAAGTCGTATTGTGTATGCTGAGTTTATGTTACGTAAATTTGCGTTAGATTCATTTTTAAAAAATGGCATTGTCTCTGATTAGCTCGACAAGCTAGTTTATATTCAGATTGTGACAGCAAAGCTAGCAAAACTAGATTGACTATCAGCGTAATGGGTAGCTACAAATGTTGCCTTTTACGTAGCAGCTGTTTATTTGATACAAACGTATGCTTTATTTCTGATTGTATCAAGTGGAAGGAAAAGCCGAGCAGGCAGCCGACCATCAGACATGCCGATGAGAGTTCAAGACAGCAACAGGATGAGTATGGTGTACACGACACCTCAAAGGTTTGTTTGAAATTAACCTTTATCTCTCACTTATTTGTATATTATTACGCGGTGCTTCTTTTCTTGGATTCAGAAATGTAATTAGTTTTGGTTTTTTTTCTTTTTAATGGTTGGTGTTTTTGTTTAACAAACCACGCCCACTCGAATAAAGCGCTATTCAAATACCATTTACCTACAACACAATTCTGCTAATAAATATTTTACAAAGGAGGGCATTCATTTCTTATTGTAGGCTTTATTGTTATAACATAACTAAATGAACAACTGCAAAAAGAAAAACAAATGTATTCCAACATTTTAAATGTAGAATGATGTTCCTCAATTTGCTGTGTGTATTTGGATCTCATCGTAGTAAACTGCCTTCCTTTGGAAAGCTCAGCATGTCCAAACCACCATCTGGGACCTCTGAAAGAAGAACCAGCTTTTTTGGCCCCCGGTAAGGGAATAATATTTCCAAAGCCTTGAAAACGACAAAACGCTTCCAATCACAACGCTGTTCTCTTGGTGTAATAGCTTCAGTAAAAATACCATTTTGCAGACATTTTTTGCAAAGATTTACAACAGAATGTAGAACAGATATGCCAATATTTATTCCTAGTTCTGCTAAACTATGGGCTTTAATAAACATATTTTTTTTTGTTTCACTGTTTTTATTAATACACTTGGACAAAAACATGGAATAAACACTGACTCAATTATTAATAGTTTTTAAGGAGCTTATTTCAGTCAACCTTATATATAGATATATATATATATCTATATATATATATCTATATATATATATAGATATATATAGATATATATATATGTGTATTTTTTATTTTTTTTGCTCTGTACAGAGTAGCACAACTTTAACAACCTGATGTTGGCATGTTAAAAAATACTTCTATTATGCATTTTGGCAATTTTTAATTTTCATGGAATTACACAGCAAGTTAGATTAAGTAAAGTAAGCATGATTTATTCATTAATGCCAAGGAGACGTGTCTTCATTTTATAATTTCTGTGTAATGTAAAAAAAATAGACAAAAAGTTTTAGTGTTTAAAACACATCTTAAGATCAGTCCCATTTACTGTAAATACTTTAACTTAGTGTTTTGTTTTATCACTAATCCTTTTATCGCAACGGAAAAGTTTTTTTTTTTTTTTTTTTCATTGCGTATTGATCATTTACTCCAGCACTAGTGGTGCCAGCATGCCGCGCAACAGCACCATGGCTGGGTTTGGAGGAACTGAGAAGATTAAAGATTCCAGACCGCTCCATGATAAATCCTTCGTTCAGCAATGCATCAGACAGCTACACGAAGTAAGGCCCATATATTTTTCTATGAAAGGTCATCTATAATGATGTGAAATGGTAGTTTGCGTAATTTCTGTTTTAGCCATTAAGTTTTCAAGCTTAATTCTCCACCCAAGCCATGACGTGTTTTGGGTGCTCGCGTTTAAAAAAGATGTTTTGCATGTTTTCTGTGCAAAGATATTGATTAAATGTTACGTATGCTTGTTGCATGTGTGAAAAAATGCCACTTCTTTGGGATTTTCCCTAATAATATATGTATATATATATTTTTAAATTTATTTATTTTAGTTCTTGACAGAACAGGGTTACCCAGGAACGCTGTCAGCCAAAACACTGCAGTCACCCTCCACCAAGGAGTTTGTAAAGATGTTTGAGTTCATCTACCGCCAGCTTGATCCAACGTTCGAGATGCCAAACTCTAAAGTTGAAGAGGAGGTTCCAGCTCTGCTCAAAGCCTTAAGGTAAAAGTTCAATCTTCATACTTTTTGTACTGTGTGGATTGTACAAAGTATTTACTTTATGTTATGATTTGAGAAAATATTTGAGGGATTTTTTTTTTTTTTGCATTTAAAGGAGCAATTTAGAATAACTTAAAACAAATTTAATGCCAGATAACTGATGTAGAAAATGTATTAAAAATAATTAACCATGTGTCAAGTCTGTTTTTTTTAAATCATTTTTTAAATACAAATATTCTTTAGTTGATGGAAAATTGCTGATTCTCTCCTCCTGTTCTTTTTGGTTCTACAAAGGTATCCGTTCGTTCTCTCCAAGTGCTCCATGTATTCGGTTGGAGCTCCACACACGTGGCCCCAGGCTCTGGGTGCTCTCATGTGGCTCATAGATAACGTCAAGGTGAGAAGACTGCAGACACACCTGGCTGTTTAGGGAGAACCCTGCACCCCCTTAAAGATATATGCAATAACAAAAAGTACAAGTGTTCAAGGTTTCTAACCACTTGTGTTTCAGATCAATTGGAGTTTGAGTAAGCAGGAGCTTCTGTTGAGTGACTTCTGTGAGGACACTGCCAATATTGAGGAAGGAGCTGAGTATAACAAGGTAATCCAGCTGCCTTGACTTAAACAAAACGAGCTTTAGTGAAAAGCAATTTAAACTAATTTGTTTTAAGGACGTGCAAAACCTTTTTCTCTGTATGCTACATTGAGTTTCTTCACCAGAACCAATTCAGTCATCTTTACCGTGTCAAAATCGATAACGTAATGCACAAGTACATTTTGATATTGCAGCTTTTCCTTGACTACATGGCTGAAACCTACTCCAAGTTTATGCATGGTGAAGATGTTTTTGAGGATGAGGATGAGGCGTTCCTTAACAAACTGAGTAAGCATAGCAGTTCCCAAAGCTTCAAATTAGAGTACAATTCAAAAACACTTTTTGGTGTGAAAACAAAAAAAAAATTAAGACGTGCGTCTTCGCCCACAGAGCGACTTTACAACGTCGATGAGGCCCTGCTGGAATCGATGGAGGAGAAACACCGCTTCCTCAGTAAGGAACTGGAGCGTCTAGAGAAAGAGAGTCAGACAGTAAGAAAAACTTGTTGCTCAGAAATGTATAGTTATGTAAAATTATACTCGATTGAAAGTTTCTTGACTTTTATTTATGTGAAGAAATATACTGTTTTTGCGATTCTGCCTTCACTCTTCATTGTTGGGGGCTGGACTTTGTAATGTTTTGTCAGTTCAGGTCACCTTTGGTCCGTCTTCCCTCCACAGGACCGTCTGATGACAAAGAGGATGGAGAAGGTAAAGCTGCAGGCGGACCTGAAGAAGCTGCAGAGTTATCGAAGCAAACTGGAGACGTTTACAGCCAGCCTGGAGAACAAATTTTCAGAACTGACAGACGAGCTGGAGAACACCGGTAGATATGAGCAGCAAACTGTTTTTCTCCTGAACATATCGGCAGTAGAGCACTACAGTGCTAGGGGAGCATCGTTTCTGGATTTAATTTAATACAGTGCAATATAATGTCAGTCACTATTCAGTTCAATTCTTGATTAGATTTTTTTTAATTAATAAAGATAATCAGAATAGATAGATAGTGCCTGGATATATAGTTAGATTGTACAATGCTAAAAAATAATCAGAGACGTTTTAGGAATCATTGTTGTGCCAGTTGTACTTGAACGCATCATAAAAGTGCAACTGCCAAGAAATCTCTGGTCAGGGGTCCTGCCAACGTTTACCAGTGTGGTCACACATTTCTGCGACATGTTTACATTTGATTTAACTTTGTTTCAGGTGATTAATTTAGTAGAAATCTCCATCAGAACTGGAGTGACTTTGGGTTTGAGAAAACCCAGCATACCCATGAAAAAGAGTAGTAGCTCCTTTACTGACTTGATTTAGGAGGGAAATATAGCTAAACATGGAGGCCCCTGAGCCAGTAGTAAAATCTCTGAGATCAAAAACAAACTTCTTGAGACATGAAATGCTTTTCAGTTGCATTATCTAAGAGAAAGCCAGAGACAAATTCTAAAGAGACCAATAAAAATGGAGAGAAAACAACGTTTCCAGTCGCATGAAGGGACTCCGTCTGCCTTTGTGTTTATTGTTCTGTTTTGTAACGTTTCAGTCAGCCATTTGGAGACTCTGAAGCACGAGAGGAACGAGCTTCAGCACCTCTTGCAGAACCAAAAGTTTACTCCAGCTGATGTGGAGAGAATCAACAGGGAGAAGAGAGAACTTCAGCAGACCATCGCCAGTCTCAGCAAGTCGCTCGAGGACGCCGAACAACACAGGTGGAACGAGGAAATCGCGCTGGCGAAAGCGAAGGAGACGGTATGTGTATCGAACATTTACTTGTCGGTTTGCATTGAATGAAAGATGCATATTCCTCTGACTTAAGCTGAGGCCTTACTCTGTATGTTTGTTCCTTTAATCCCAGCTGGAGCTGAAGGTGGCCGAGTACCACAAGCTGGCCCGGAAGCTGAAACTGATCCCTATGTCTGCGGAAAACGCCTGCGGTCATGATTTTGAGATCAGGTCATTTGAATGTGGAACTGGCAGTGGAGTTCAGCAAAAAACACAGATCAAGGTGCCTTCAGTTAATAACACTACAGTTACAGTTACTCTCTCTGTATGACTGAAGTTAATAAAACGTTTGATCAAAACCTCTTTTAATTTAGATTTAAATATGGATTCTAAAACACTGAAACTGTTTGCGTTTTTTTTTTTTTGTGTTGTGTTGTAGATGCTTCTGAGGAAGCTGATCAGTGATGTGGAGGAAGAAAACAGCCGATTATCAAACCTGAAACTCAGCCTGGAAGAATCTTGCGAACAAGTAAAAATAGATTATTATTTTTTTTTATTATTATTTTTTGGTGCTGAAATGTTGCATGCACATCTTTTCGGGATTTTTACTAGTAGAATTTTTGTCTTTTAGGTCAATTCTAACATTGTGGATAAGTCTAACGATCTAAAGCAGATCAGAGAGCAGATCCGTAAGCTGGATGAACAGCTGGACACTGATATGCAGGTACGCTTATTTTTATATAAAAAAGAAACATTTGTCCTATATATGCAGTGCCTGATGATAAGGTATGCTCCTGTAGAAGTTGGCCCGAGAGGAGCAGGATTGGGCAGCAGAGATGGAATCTGCAGAGAACCATCTCAAGCTTCTCGAGAAGAAAGTTAATGATGGTTACGATGAGGCCGTGCAAGAGTTGAAGGGAGCGCAGCAACAGTAAGCAACATCTGTTAATGCGTCTGCAACATGTACAGTGCTCACCATATTCACCGTTACTCCTGGTAAAGATATGTAAAAAAAAAAAGCCTTAAAGTTAATAAATCTTGTATTTCAGTAGCATAATCTAACATGTGGAAGCTTTTCAATAATAATCAATTCATTTTTGTTTCCCTCATTAAGAAGAAAAAGTCGACATAGGCTTATTTCTTCTAGTTACCGTTTGTCCACTATGTTGGATGAAGACCCATAATTATGTTGAACTAGACAGAGAGCTCACTGTTGGACAACTTCAGCAGCTCCTATTTTAATTCTTGCCCACTTTAGAAGTATTTGCGTAACTTTACGTTATCGTAACAGAATTTTAACATTTTTAAAGGAATGGAGACCAATGAAAGCTCCGGGAAGTTTGCTCTTGAAAAATTTTGAACTTTTACACAAAATAAACAGACTTTACGACTTCCCTGGTGTTTTGTTGTCGTGCGTATTTCTGTGTTTTGTTTTCATAAATTCGCTTGATTACCCAACACTTTAGGTGAAGTCACGTGCCTTATGTGACATCATTGGACAGCTAGAATTTCCAAATTCAAGTGTTACTTTTTACGTTTTTAATGTCTGTTTAAAAGTCCAACTGAAGCAACAAATCAATAAAGATATGTTATTGATTTGTTGCTTTTCTCTGAGTTTTTCTGTCTTCTCTTCTTAGATACCACCTGGTGCTGCAGGAGACGAATGAAGAGAGGAGAACCGTAGCCAATAACCTGGTTTCTGTGTTCGCAACAGCTGCAACCCACCTGGCCATAACTGAGGTAACATTCCTATTATTGTTTCCTCAGAAATCAGTCTGTCTCCACAGGGAAGTTGTCTATTGTCTACATACTTTACTACAACAGTGGAACCTGCAGACAAGAGTTTTGACATGTAAGTGTTTGCAAGCAATCCAAAGTGGGAGCTAGACCTCTGCAGGCATCTCACGCACAGAGTGCTGTGCAGTGGTTCTCCTTTAGAAACCGTTTTAATTTCTTCATTATACCATACAGTACTTGTATAAATGATATTAAATTGTTAATAACTACTATAAAGAAAATATTTGATTTTGAGGATTTATGTGTTGGTAGGTGGTGGGTGGGTGGTTAGAATAAATTTATTTAATTTCAATTTTTGGGTACATTATTTTTATTTCTTAGAATATGGTCCTTCTCAAGAAGCTTCATTTAGCTTTGTCTTCTCACCAAATGTTTCCTATGATCTCCTACAGAAGTGTCTGGAGGATCTGCACAGCAGAGTCCAGCGCCTCTGCTCCAAGGCCATAGAAGAAGACGAGGCAGAGGTTCAGAAGCTGCGGGAGCTTTTAAAGAGCTTCCTGTCTGAGGCAAACTGTTTATAAAGACAGATAGGATTTACCTGCTTCTGTTTGTAAAAAAAAAAAAAAAATGTTCCCGCCCAACAAATGTTTCAGTTTGTCACAAAGTTCACTTTTTGTTTTCTGTAAATGTTATGTATAACTTTGTTGATGTTTCAAGTTTTTATCTCTAGTTTTCATTTGTCAGTTTATAAATTTGAGTATTTGTATACTATAATAAAAATGATTTAAAAAGAAAACAAAAATACTGAAGTGCTTATTCTCTCTCCTTTTCTCAGCTTTCTTTGATTTTTGTTGGTTCATAGATGCATGTTAATGCATTAAACCACTAGATGGCAGCACAGATATGCAGACTGTAAAAACTTATGGCTCTCTGGATGAAAGCTCAATCTCTGTTTGGTTCACTTTTATGAGTACTTTCTGTCAATAAACTTTCATAACAGCCAAGTTTTCTTTTCAAATGTAATTTTCTCTCAATTTCTTTGGACCTTCTTTTCAGACTTTGTTTATGTTCCATGAAGATGCGGCATCGGTTTTGTAGTTGGAGCAAACATTTGCTCTGTCAGAACAAAAACTTCCACAGCATTCTATCAGTGGACAGATGTACACTCTGGAACATTGACAGCATTAATTAGTGACAGGAAAAAAACAAACATGGGACAGCAGTGACGTAACTGCATGTTTCTTCCAACTTAATAAAAATATAAGGCACAAAGAGGTTAAGAAGTCTGTAAAGAGGCCAAAAGCAGCATTAATTGTGTTGCAGGAGTTTCAAGTTGCGCATGTTTTATCTGATAAGTCTTCTGCTTTGTCCATATCCCTGATTAAAGGATTAAGGCTATAAAACAAGTCTGAAGAAAACTTCACTGTTTGACTAAAATCTTCTCAAAGGATGTAGAGTAATATATTATGACCTGATGAAGCCAAACTTTAGATTTTTATGCCTCATTTCAAAACACTAATGGTAGAAGAAGAAAAAAAAACAAGACAGCACAAAATGAGATGAGGTCTGTTGGCAATAGATCTTCTCAAAACATGACAAATCTATAAATGTAGGATGTTGACAGACTCCTACTGCAAACTGAATGTTGCAATTAAATAAAAAGACCTTTTGACACCTTTAGTTTAAGAATGTGCTCACTTGTGCAATATGGTTGCAGGTTTTTTTAAACTGCTTTAAAATGTTTTATTTTTATGGTCTCATTTTTTACTGTACAAAAATATAGCATTTTAACTCACTTCTATGAACTGTAGATTCTGCGTATCTCATTGTTTTTAAATAAGTGGTTAATTATAATAATGACTCAGTTAATTTATCTGGCATTAGACTGATTGATCTGCTGGTTGGTTTCACAGATTCAAACAACCGACCAAGTAGAAAACTAATATTTGGTGCAGAACAATAAACACACGTCTTAGTATTTCAAGTGGCATCTGACTCTAAACCCTTCCCATCATGCCTGTGGGGTAACATATAGGCCTTTCTCCCTCAGGGAACCTCTGAAAAGTGTCGACACTGTAAGCGTGGGAGAAATGTTTTGGCAGATGTGATGGGAAGAGATGAAGTGACTGTGAGGGGCTCCATGGCGTTGGGGGTGGGAATGAAAATGTGATGGATAACTTCCACCACTAGCAGAAAACACCCTGGACCATGTGTGTGTTAGCTTTGGGTAGTGGACACGAGAGGAGCATTCTTGCCCTGGGAATTAATAGATGAAAGTCGGTGCCATCGTATCACAGCTACTGGACCTCATCCAGCCAAACAGAGCAGAGTGTGTTTATCTGATAACTGAAGCGCAGGTGGCATCTGTAACCAACATTTCAAATGATAGCCTGTATGGACATATTTTTATCGCAAGTTATGGAAGTGCTTTGTAATGTCTCATAACCCAGTATGTTCAATATAACCCAACTCTTGTTAGTACTGTGTGCTCGTCGTTGCTGTTGTTGTGTTTTGAAAGAAGAGGTTGCTTGGAAAACATGGGTCTGAAAACATAAAGCAGAGATCAACCAAGACTCATTTCAGAAATCAAAAGCATGCATTATGGATTAATCCTATCTAGAACAATCTGTTTTCCAGTATGGAAGGAGATGACAGAGAGGGAATGGGTGCACTTTCTTCCTTTCTTTCTCACAGCTCTCTATCAAAACACCACTGTGAAACTGTAGGCCCACTCTCTGAATGGCTCTGGCATTTTGAATTCTGCTCCAGCCACTAATTGTCTCCAGATTCAGAATTCAAAACAACCTTTGCCTTAGCTGTGTGCCAAACACACAGAGAAGTGGTGCAGCCACTGTAATGAGAGTCTGACTCAAAACTTAATGCTGTCTGTCGTCAGCATTGTAGTGTCTAACGGGAATAAACATACAAAGATTAAACCAATTTGGCGCCTTATTTGTGTGCCAAATATGTTGTGTGTACAGCATCAGTTAAATGTTTGAGACGGTTTGTGTTGCGGGATTCAAAGACATTTTTATTGTCTTATAAACGGTAAAAAAAAGTATTTGAAATATTTTATTTTGTTTTCATATCTGTCTGTCACCAAAACCTGACTTTCTAAGACAGGTGTGTTTAAATGTACGGCTGATGTTGTGTGTTAGTGGAAATTGTGTCCATTCCATTAATTCAACTTAGCTTATCTCAGTTAAAAAAAAAAAGTTTTTATTAATCAATTAGGGAAATAATATGCTATGTTTTTGCTCTTGTGAGTGTGCAGAACTGTGTCTATAGTATTGTTTACATGTTGTGTAAGAAATAAAAACAGGTGGTTTCTTGTACAAGGACAGATTATCTGCAGCTAGTGGATGACGCATTGAAGAATAACTTTAATTCATTTTAAGCCTTCATTGGGCTGCAATAGCAGCAGATCATCTGTTATTGGTCTGACTGCTCTACGACTGCTTCTTGTGTTTGCGAGGCCCATGTATCCCTTTGATGGCTGCATGCAACGCTTACCTTATTGCAGCTTCCAGTGTGATTTGATTGCCTGTTGACAGTTTGTTTAGTGTTAGGTCTCAGTGTGAAAGACCATAATCAGGATATCTTTTGTTGTGTGGCAGAATAAGTGAGTGACTGGTTTGAGATTTTTCCATTTCATCTTATTCATAAGAGGAAATGCTATTTCTTTTGTTGTAAGAATTCAGAACAGCCCATAAATTTTGGAAATCAAGAATATTCTTGATGTGATACTCAGGTACAGTTGAGAAACGAGAAGGAAAAGCAAGACAGCTGTTTTTTGTTTTGGTTTGCCGATTTCAGCAGACTCCTTTAAACATAAATGATTGTTTGATGTTTCTCCAACAATGTTAGAGTTTTATTTATTTTGTTTGTCTTATGATTTTTTTCATACTCTTGTTTATGATGCAGGCATGCTCTGTACCTTAAAGGTAAGTGAAGGGCCGATACATCCCAGAGGAGAATGTCTTGTTTCCTGTCCAAATGATGTTAGTTTAAAGATGCGCCACTTCTCTGACATACAGACTTTTTCTACCACATAACTTCAGTGACTCAGAGGGCAAATAAACAAGCCGTGTGCCGGTTATCCATGTTTAGTGAAACATGTTCGCTCTGTGTGCCCAGGTTCATTCCTTAACTTTTAAAAACAGGTACAGATTCTGGGTTGCTTTTCGTGTCAAAGTTAAATGATGTGTGTAAGTGACAGGTAGAGCAAGTGGGCAGGAGATATCAGATTTCTGCCAGTTTGTCTCACTCTGTTAGACATGTAGAGGGGTTATTATGACACTACAAGAGGTCATGAGAAGGTCATTTTAGAGGATGGAAGGTCATAGAGAGGTACTGAAGGGGCTCTGAGTCAGAAGTTTGAACTAGTGGCTCCCTGTGATTCATTTTCTGCTCTGGTGGGATCCATTTCAGAGTTCATTCGCCTCAGAAGGGAAACAGATGTCTGTCATTAAATAACAGGCTTTTAAATGATTGAAAGGAATTTATGAAATCTATCACACAAATCTTATATTTAACAACAAGTTTCTGACTGAAGTGTTTTGGACTAATAATATAGCATGGTCATCAAATATACTGCTCCCTCGTCAGATGGAGTATTAACTTTATATGCCGGGAAGTGATAATCCAGACCTCTATTTGTGTATATCTTCATAAATTGTAATGCATAAGAGAACATTCCAAGGAAGTCGTTTATAAAGCACAGCATGAGCTTGTGTTTTTTTAAGACCTCTGTGATACGAATTAATAAATGAATGCATAAACTTAGGGTTCAGACCTTTAGTGTCTAATATTCCGTACAAATTAAATGAGTAGCTTAAAAGTTTGGATAAATATGTTAATAGTGTGGCAAAAACATGAAGTGTTTGTTGAAGAAGCAAAAGGTTCCTCACTCTAACTCTGGGGCAGATACAGACAAAACCCCCCACAAGCATATTGTGGATTTTCACAAATAAACATGGATGTCGTTCACTGCAGTGAAGAATTTATTCCTCAGAAAAGTTGCAACAGGAATGTTAAAATGTGTTGCTGCAGAGCTGTGGGGGGAGATGAGGATGGAAGGTAGATGAAGATGCAGGAGGGATAAAATGCAGAATGTGAAAAGGATGAATGGAGGTCGGCTGAGAAATATGACTGGTAGATCTGGTTTGCCTCCTGGGGCCTTAAGCCCACACAAATCAGTAATGTGTTTAGAAAGAAGATTAGTGCAGTTCCACTCGGTACCTTAGCAGAAGTACTTCAGTTTACAAAAAAAGTTTACACAATGGGGAGAATGAAGACTGGCCTTTTCAGAATGCACACAATGTGTATTTTCCCACATTCCTAACCTTGATAACCCCAAAATAACAGCTGCTGTATGTGAGATGCAAGTGTCAAGTTCACATTATCTATGTAACATATCTTCCCTTACAGAAGAAGCAAATAATAAATAATGATCTGATTTTTATTCATTAAAATTATTATTTAAAGCTGCTTGGAAAGTTACATGATATTAAATTTTCATTCGATATAGAAAGATGCTATAAATCGAAGACGTGGTTTGAATGGCTATACATAATGAAACAACAAAACAGATTTCTAACATTTTTTGGCCTAATCATACACTGAAACATGGATTTTGTTTGCTTAAAGGTGCTGAAGGACTATATTTAGCAACCTAAAGCTGCATATTGTTCTGTCATTACAACTCAAGAAAGATATACAATCTTGAGAAACTGTATTAGAATCAATATAATTTTATAAGATCTGTGGTACAGAAAGGGCTTCTGATTTTGTCTCAGTGTTCTGATAATGTTCATTTAGAACGACTTAGAGCTCTGGGAGGAACATGGGATGTCAAAGGCATAACATTTATTTAATCTGAAAAAACTCAGACGGAGAAAAAGCAGATGATTAAAAAGTTTATTAACATGAATGGATTAAAGTTCTTTGGCACTCGGACCCTGGCGGAGGACGTTGTGCTGTGAATTGCAGTAGACTTGGATGAGCATTTTGATGTTGATTAGGGGTGTCTTCCCCCTGAGGTCCGTACACTGGTGGTGGAGGTCAGAGAAGGATGGAGGCCTGAAGAGCCAAGAGCATGGAGGTGGAGAAGGGGCGGAGGTTGGTTGAACACAGCTGGAGAGCAGATGGCGCCATGGATGATGGTCCTTAATTGATGATTGCCAAAGGCGGGGCATGACAGCTGATAGGCTGACGTCAAGATGACGTGGTGATTGGATAATGCAAGTGAGGCTGAAGAGTCTTTCAGTTTGAATTTACACCAAGACTTCATGAGCATTTTTCTTTTGCATGTCTATTACAGGTCAGATGTAAAGAGGTTTTGTCCCACATATTGAATGTCCCACATATTTTTGTGGTGGCTATGCATAGGGTGTAACAAGAAAACACAAAAATACACAGATAAAATGTTCTTAAAAGCAATTATACAGGAAAACAGGTTTTGTAAATGCAGGGACGAAATCTTACAAGGAAAAGCTTCACATTTTGATTTAAACTCTGGGGGTGGGAACAAAACTAAGATTAAAAATACACATTTAATTTATACAAAGGACAAACTGTAAAGAGGTTAAGAGGTCAAGATGTATTAAGGTATTGCGTCTTTCATGCGTCTGTATATTTAAATCTATATTAATGTGCTCGTGTGTGTGTGTGCTCTTTTAAATAAACACACACCCATACTATGACGCAGCACAGGTGTGAAGCAGTAGTGCAGAGCTGGAAAGCATTTTCTCAAGTTTCACATGAATATTTTACAGGTCTCACACCTCTCACACAACAACATGCAGGTGATCCTTTTCATTTACTGCAACAAAGTGGGTCAAAAATATCACCCATATCCAGTACATTCAGAATTAACGATTAAATCACATCAGAAACAAAATCAAGCAGTCACACATTGCTTTAATTATTGAAAAAAACCCAGATGCTCCTTTTCTTTTGATCCTTCTCAGTTGTAGTTCACTACTGTGACGATACTTTCAGTTCGGCAAAATTTAAAATCCGTGCAAAATTCAAAACATTCTTTCAGGAAGGTTTTTTTTTTCGCTCAAGTAATGCACCAGATGCTAAAAGATAATGCTGAGTATTTCCTGCTTTCTCTCACATAAACTGCCAAAATCTGTGCATATTCCATCTGAGTGGAATATGCACAGGGGCTTTACTGACAGGTGGAGGATCTGCAGCTGATGGTCCAGAATAGAGGTTAGGTGATAGTACCAGTTGATGACCAGTGCAACAGCCTCACTTTAATCCCCCTGGCCTCTGCTTTCTGTTGAAGAGACAGCACTACAGGGTATTTTGTGGCAGTGAACTCTGTCAGGGGGCCAATCATTTGTTTATAGGAACAAAATGCTTTCATAATGTAAAAATTCTTGATTGTAAGAAGAGGTCTTTTGTTAAAACAAGAAAGAGATGAGATTGATTTTTGTCTTGTAATGTCATTATATGTCTTTTCTGGGCTATTTTTTGATGATTTTTTTGTTACCCTTTGTGGATTACACTGACATCATATGGCTTAAGTAATACTGCCAGACACTGTCTTTCAGTGGTGCCTCAGAAAGCCTCTTTGTAGACATCTTATGAACAAACATGTTGAAACATTCGGTTATCATGTGGGTCTCAACTCAACCAATCCAGGCAAACTTGTTCATATGGACATTTTTTTTACTGTTATGATGAACGTCAACATAAATGACTTCTCATTGCTAAAGAAAGTGTGGCACCTTTTCTGTTTTTCTTCTATACACTGTACAAAAATGTCTGTTAATTTCACGGTAAAAAATGGTAAAATACCAACAGTTTCCGTAAGAAACTGTTGGTATTGTACGGAAGTGCATTGCTATCATGCAGGAAAAAAAAAAATTGAGCGCTATCAAGTTATAACGTGATATGTATCTTGTTAAAACGTGATAACTCTCTTGTTGAAACGTGATAATATGTTAAAACGTGATACGTATCTTGTTAAAACGTGATAGCTCTCTTGTTGAAACGTGATAATATGTTAAAACGTGATACATATCTTGTTAAAACGTCATAGCTCTTGTTAAAATGTGGTAAGTATCTTGTTAAAACGTAATAGTATCTTGTTAAAATGTGATAAGTATCTTGTTAAAACGTGATAGCTCTCTTGTTAAAATGTGATAAGTATCTTGTTAAAACGTGATAGTATCTTGTTAAAACGTGATAGGTCTCTTGTTAAAATGTGATAAGTATCTTGTTAAAATGTGATAGGTATCTTGTTAAAACGTCATAGCTCTCTTGTTAAAATGTGGTAAGTATCTTGTTAAAACGTAATAGTATCTTGTTAAAACGTGATAGTATCTTGTTAAAACGTGATAGCTCTCTTGTTAAAATGTGATAAGTATCTTGTTAAAACGTGATAGTATCTTGTTAAAACGTGATAGCTATCTTGTTGAAAGGTGATAATATGTTAAAACGTGATACGTATCTTGTTAAAACGTGATAGCTAGCTTGTTAAAATGTGGTAAGTATCTTGTTAAAACGTGATATGTTAAAACGTGATAGTATCTTGTTAAAATGTGATAGCTATCTTGTTGAAACATGATAATATGTTAAAACGTATAGTATCTTGTTGTGATATGTTAAAACGTGATACGTATCTTGTTAAAACGTGATAGCTCTCTTGTTAAAATGTGGTAAGTATCTTGTTAAAACGTGATAGTATCTAGTTAAAACGTGATATGTTAAAACATGATAGTATCTTGTTAAAATGTGATAGCTATCTTGTTGAAACATAATATGTTAAAACGTGATAGTATCTTGTTAAAATGTGATATCTTGTTAAAACGTTAGTATCTGTGATAAGTATCTTGTTAAAACGTGATAGTATCTTGTTAAAATGTGATAGTATCTTGTTAAAAAATATGTTAAAACGTGATAGCTCTCTTGTTAATATGTGACAAGTATCTTGTTAAAACGTGATAGCTATCACGTTAAAACGTGATAGTATCTTGTTAAAACATGATAGTATATTGTTAAAACGTGAAACGTATCGTGTTAAAACATGATAGTTATCTTGTTAAAACGTGATGCTTATCTTGCATAAATGTGATAAGTTTATGTCCAGGAAGTGGCGGTATTATGCTAGGCTAGTACAATGGCTAACAGGAATTGGTCGAGTTTCCCTTCATGTTTGATCTAAAACCTGGAGTGCATTGCACTGTGGTTGAAACCGTTAATGGCATGCACACTCTGAGCAGGATCATGAACAGGACGGGACTGCACAGAAGGAAACGCCAGTCCGATCCTCTAACTGTGGCGGCGTTCCTAACTGAATGGATCGAAGCTGAAGTTGGCTTCCGATTGTAGCTTCTGATTAGGGAAATGGCTAATGGGCGATTATAAGTAAGGCTCAAATGTATTTGCTGAACATTTTCTGTTCAGATTTTTATTGAACAATACCATAGCTGAATAACGGTGACTGCTGATCGTAATCAAGGAACCGAAATCAACAGAAGGCAAGTTAGTGGCAAAACACAAAACTGGGAAGTTAGACCCTATCCAGAATTTAGAAAAAATGCAAATTAGTTCAAAAACAAAACATACCGATAACAAACCTATAACTTCTACAGTGTGGCATTTTCAAAGAAGTTAACTAATGCAAAAGCTTCCCTCTACATAATATCAAGAACACCGTAGTAACCTTATTAAAACTCTTAATTTTTGATAAAAATTTTCTGGAGACGACTTAATCTGAGACGGTACGTTTTGTAACATTTACAGTTTTCTCAATGAGGAACTAATTGCTATAATGACCCCATAATAATTGACTATTAAACAGACAATATGAAATAAATGATTAGTTGATACTTTACTTTATTTTTCACTAGCTTGCAAATCTAAAAACAAATACAAAGGAGTTGAAAATGCACAAGAGACCTAGCTCTTTGTAAAACAACAATGTGTCAACTAATATAGTTCTCTCAGTATTTAGCACCTGTCTGGAACATCATCCCTTCACTGTCAAACAGAGAAACTCTAGCCTTCATTACAAGCTCCTCTGTCGCCACGAACAAAGGAACAGAAGACTCATCTGAAACTGACGCTACGCGTCGACTGGCTCTCATGGTTTCCTCTGTTGACTGGAGCAATAGGTGACAGTATTGTGATTTATCCTTTCAGTATCGGGCTCAGTAGCAGCTGACACTTGGAATTAAGTTTTATTGTACTCACTTCTGCTGTGAACTCATAGTTCTGCTTATAGAACTATGAAAGCTAGAGAGCTACTTCTACAGTCTCTAAATCCTTTGCATCAAAGATTTTAGAAAAAAACAACTTGTAAGCAAGTTACATTTAGATTGTGACAGTATTGCTTCATTGTTACTGCCTCTGAAAATATAATACCTCAGGTCTGTATTTCTAGACTTATTTTATAGACCTGTTCTTTATATTAAGTTCAATTCAGTAATACAACATTATTTCTAAATGGAAATTAGATGTTATAGGAATTATAATTATAATAATCTGAAGAAACCTGGCTGAAACCACAGTAGTTGAATTAATATGTTGTAAAGAAGATAATGTTAGGAAGACAATATTATTACTGCTTAATAATAATTATACTACTACTAATAATAATAAATATGCCATATTATGCTATTTTGTAGTCATGTGAAAGGAAAAATAAAGAAATTATATTCACGTATGATTTATAAGATGCCTTTCCATTAAGCCTCTACCATAACCGTGTTTCGAAAGCTGATATCAACATCTGGATGTCTTAAACTTTTTCAGTTAAATTATGGTTAAACTGATATTCTGGTTTTGACCGAATCTTCCCGTACTTTGGCTTTCTAGACCATACAAGAAGATTGTCTTCTGAAACTGAGACATTAGGTGTCATTTTGGACTGATAGTTGACAAAAAGACACATTGAGTGAATTGACTCCAGCTATTTTCATCTAACAAGCACATCCTCTGTTATCCTTTCTGCAGTAAGAAGCTGTAATTTATGAATGCTTGAAAAATGTCACTCTCTGTTTATCCACTTAAGCCAACAATCTGTTTCTCATTTACAGGTGACCCAAAACTTGCTCGTAGACATCTCTTCAAAATCCCATTTGAGCATTATATCACCCGTCCTCTTCCTTCTGTCTTATCTATAAAGTCATAAACAATCAGACTCCCACTTTTAACTTCTTCCACTCCTTCTAAGTTCTTAAGGTCTTCTGATCAAGTCCTTTTGTTCCTTGCGCCTAACTAAAAACATAAGGATACTCTGAATTTGCTGTCGGAGGCCTGGATGCACCGGCTTCCTGAGTGTTTTAAATCAGACATGAAGATCCACCTTGTTTCAAAGTGTTTTGTGTCATTAGGACTCCATTTTTAGCTTCATTCTGTGGTTGTTATATTTTTAAATGTTATAGTCTCTTGTTTTTGTTGTACTTCTCTGTATTTCGTTGTATATCCACATCTAGCCAAAGAATATGGAAGCATAAATCATATTCATGCACATTGCAGTTCTAAAATGTCTCAAAGATGCTGCAGAGGGACGGCATGTAGAAATCTGCACCCTTTGCTTGACACACACGAATGTGCATATTGTTAAGATTTGACTATTAAAACCCTGATACGATGTGGTAAATAAATTCAAAATGCATTGGTACTGAATTGAACACAAAATAAGTCAGAACCAGCATTTTTGGTATCTTGTAAAGGAAACAACTATTCCCATTATGTCCTGCTTTACCTGTATTTTGTGCTGCAACATTCCAACATGCGATCTGCAGATACTCTATGAACAATAAGAGCAGAAAAAAAACACAAATTGTGAACATCGTCAGCATTTTCTTCACAATTCAGTTTGGGCTTCTGGTTTCTTTTGACAAAGTCACTGATTTGACAGATTTGGTTTCTTATCAAAGATTCTGAGATTTTCATCATTACTATACATGACTATAGCAATATTTTAAAAATGTGTTTAAGATTGAAATGATAGGTTTGTTAATATAATAATTTAAAATTTAATAAACTTAAAGTGCAGAAAGATAGCTACGCCTAAAATCATGAATGCATCCTGATATGACTGCTTTGATTTATTTTTCTGTAAGTTGTGTTGAAAAATAAACAGCAGAATAGATAAGGCAATTAAAGGGATAGAAAACTACTTGTTGGACCGAGTTGTTCAATGAGGTTGTGTTGACTCAAAGCTATGGAGACAGCAGACAGAAATGTGAGAGCGCAAAAGCAGATCAAGTACCACACGCATTATTGAAGTGAGAGACAGCGCCAGTTCCAACATTGTTGTCATCTCTGGATGTTTTCCACATTTTCATCATACTGACTTCAGATTTTCTCTCCTTTCTTCTCCAACATCAGTTCTTAACTTCGCTGCCATTTGAAATTGAAGTGCAGCTCTGTTAATAAGGAGAACATTTAAAGACTTTCCAAGGAAAGACAACCTTTCTATACACAAAACTGTTTTTAGATACGAGAAGAAATTAATCATTTTATGTTTCAGTCACCCACTTTGAAAAAGATCTGAAAACTGGATAATCAACTTTACCCAAAATTAAGATAAATGATCAAATAATGTAAAGACAATCAAAATGCCCTCTGCAAAGGATTAAATTACATTTTTTTTCTAGTTGTATAAGTTCTTCATGTTGTATTTTATACAAAACTGGTAATTTAGTGTACTTAAATACTTCCTAAAGAACTGCCGTAATTTACTGATTACCTACATGGAGTCGGCAGATAATTTGAATACAAAAGCAGCAAAAGCGCAGGATAAGAAAAACTTAAAATTGTAATTATTTTTCAGAATAATTGTGTTTATTTGTTCACTTTTTCATCCATTATCTGAAAATGGCATCTTGCACACATGTTTTGCAGTGGGGGGCATTATGAATGTATTTTTTCCACACCTAATCAGTGAAAAAAAAGAAGAAAAAAGGCAATCCAACTGTTGATTTGATTAGTTTCATTCTGTGGGAAAATAAATGGCAAAAAAAAACAAACAAAAAAAAACAACTTCTCTGTTGTTTCACAGCAAATGAAATGTTTGGAGTTTGCTACACAAACTGCTGGGACTTTTAGTGGAACCATCTGCTTTGGTCAGGTTTGACTAAACGTTTTTTAAGCAAACACTCTCGCTGGGTTTGACCTAAAAGAAAGAAAGAAAATGTGAAACAGCACAGGAGTAGGAATAGTTTTACCAAACCGTACATTTGATTCCACTTGAGTAATACAATGAAGCATCGCTACTCTAACTTGAAACATGACTTCTTGATGCTTTACCCACTTCGAGTAACTTTACTGATTGTAGAACCGACATGAAATAAAAAATGTATGAGACACAAACATGTCATATAGTTTATGTAAAAGCAAGATTTCTGGTGTGTAGACAAGCTTTGTTGTTTTAATGTTATTTTCTATCTGCTGAATCTGTTGTGCCATTTGGAGATTAATTACATGGGAAAAAACTGTGAATAATTTACCCTGTTCTATACAGTAAATATTAGTTTAATATGTTTTACAATGAAAGCTGCTTATTTCGAAATGTGTTTATTCTGCTTAACATGTCATTTTGTAACTCAGATGTAACCTTACTTATTTCTACATTTTTTTTTATTTTAGACTCAAGCAATGGTAGACCTATGCTTTTCTTTTAATAAGACAGACGTGCAAGACCATTCTTTTTGTTTTGAAACAATTTACAGACCCCTATTCAACAAAATTCAGACTTTGTTTCAATAAAACATTGTGTCTTTACTTTATTGCTTAACATGTAAAGGTAAATAAAAAAACATTTCTGTGTTGTTTTAACGTGAGGATTTCGCCTCCTATTTATCTATAACAGACTGATACACAGAGGATGTAAAGTGTAAAGCTGCATCCATGACATTGCAGGACATCTACAACAAACCTTAAATATAACCTCCGAATGCTTTAACTTTTGCTTTAAATTTCTTCACAGCAATAAATAACATTCATTCCTCTATAAAAGTGTAATAAATATCAATAAGTTAAAACATTTTGCATTTCATAAATTAAATGTCATATGTGACTAACATATTCCATAGGGTATAATTGCAAGGCAGTTCTTTCTTTGAGGATAAATATTAAAAACTAAGGAGAAATAAAGTAGAAATGAATCATTAAAAAGAACACCCGAAGTTCGCCACTTGCAGGAATTCCTTCATATCCACACTGTAGAATAGTTTTCAGATTAAAAAAATAAAGAAAAACACCACTAAACACCTTGTTCCGAATGAAACAAATTCAGTCAACAGATCCTTCTACACACATCCACATTTCCTGGCGGAGTGTTTCCTCACAGTGTGGTAAATAAGGTTGTCGTCCAGAAATGACAGGTCATCGTCAAATGCGATTGGCCGACAGCAGGCCTGCAGGGGCGTGTCTTTGGCGGGGAGCTTCCTCTTGTTGACCAGGTTGAAGAGGATTTTGTCGTAGTTGGTTTCTGACTTTCTGCAGGGTCCAGAGCAGTACCTGAATATCATCTCCTCACTGGAGCTGTAGCCCAGACCCAGGTCTGTCACGTTCAGGTGAATCTGTCTGAGCACGCAGCCCTGACCCCGTCCACTGCCTCTTCGTCTTCCGCTTTTCCTCCTCATTTCTTCTCCTTTGTTTTCTCTTCTCCTTTCTTTGCCCTTCATCAACCTTGCTCCCTTCTTTCTCTCCCTCCTGTGACGAGTCCTGATCCAGTTTTCGCTGAGGTGGGAAGAAAAGGAGGTGGAGGTGTATGAAGGCTCTGCAGAGGAGCGACGGACTCTACTGACCACTATTTTGATAAAGTCCATAACATTTTTGTTACTCTGGAAAAGCTCCTCCATAGTGTCTGAAACAGATTTCCAAAAATGTCAGAATCACCAACATGCCTGATGCTTCACAGAACTTGTCCCTAGTTAGTTATTAAAACTATATGTTGTGTTTTTCTGTTCTTTTGTTTGTTTGTTTTATTCAGCCGATGAATTAAACTCCAAGAGATTCATTTACTTTACAAATAGAATCTATTCATGACTTTCGACAAGACAGCTTTGAATTGAAATGTGCTGTAGCGAAGATATGTCAGTCATACATGGCAATCCAACCAGGAAAAGACTGTATTTTTATTATCATTATTATTATTATTATTCATTTTATGGTTTTGCATCTTTCATTTCATTTGCTTTTATTTACATTTTATCAATAGGTTCTTGTGTTCACAGCGGACCTTCCAAGTAAGGCTGCTTTTTCATCTCATTTTGTCATTTTTGTCTTTTAGTCCATCAGTGTCCTTCAGTGGTTGCCAGATCGTCTGTCCACTCCATGCTGTTCAGCCTCCAAGGATTCCTTGTTACCACCCCACTCCTCCCCACACTCTTTGAACGTTTTCTGCTAGTCGATTTTACAGTATGTGAATTTTTTCTTCGTATTACATTTTACTTTGTTTTACATCATCCTGCGTGGATTTTGAGTTCCTCAATACAACTAGCCATGATATGTCATATGAGTAAGAGCCTTGATAAAGAATCAATGCTGTGGTGACCTAAAGAGTGTTTCTGCTTCCCATCTGTGTGGACCTTTCTTTACGCACTTCTCATGTTTTCCTGTAAATGCCAGGGTTTTCTCTGGGGTCTTCGGTTTCCTCATACAATCCGAAACATCCAACTGGTGATTCTAGAAATATATTTGGAACTGAGTGTTTGTGTTTATGGTATTGTCTCTGTCTTGACCCTTTGATGGATTAGGGGATTGACCCTGCAGTGTATCTTGTCTGTGATTGTTTGGAGAGACTATGAAGCATATAGAGTAACTATGTATTTTAGGGGTTGAATCGACCAAAACACATTGAAATCTAAACATAACAAGGCATAAAAGTTCCTCTGAATATCTGCTACATGTACAATGCTTTGGGCTCTACAAGCATTAAATTATTTAAAGACATAACACTCTTTGTTGTTCGTTTCACAAGTCTTGAGATCACACATCTTCAGTGGGCAATATGTTAGTATAATTAAAGTGATTACTTCATTTAAAATGTTTTGGTCAAAAGGATATTTAAATGGTTTTCAAAAGTGGATACATTTTTAATTATCAAAGACCGAAAAACATTATATAAGCAATCACACGTATGCCATTTTTAAATAGAACTGCAAAAAGGAAGCCTTAAGAGTCTGGACTTGATCCAAGATCTCATTCCTTTCAGCAAGCCTTTTAACCTACTGACCTACACAAATATGGTCCACAGTCTACTGCAGGGAACGTTTTCCTCTTGCAGAGTTCAAACTTCAAATATGTCAGCTAATTTACCACTTCAATTCGTCCATTTGTTAAACAGAGCTATATATTTTTTAATAAATTCACAGTGCAAAAGGTGCAGCGGGTTTTGTCATAATCACATTTAACGTTGTTTGATGTTGAACAAATAAGTTTTTGTCATGTATTTCTAACCTGAGACCATTTTCTAACAAGATAACAATTTAGGACATTAATGTCAAAAATGCATGCATAAAGCATAAAAACAAGTTGATCCTGTTGTTTGTTGGAATACACCTGATGGGAATTACATTTAGTGAACAAATCCATTTTAAATAAAACTTAGTAAAGTGTGAATGGTTATGGTTTTAAAGTTGGAGCATGAATGATTACTTTAAATGTTTTTAATGCCCTACTTATAACGCAGATGCATATGATTTAAGGGACAATTAGAATTATGAACGCTGATCGAATTTAATATTTCGACAAACAAACAGTTTTTGTAGATCTTTTAGCTCTTACATCTGTCTCCTGTGTCCAGTTCGCCTGCTGTCTCTGCAGGGCGCATGTCCGGGGAGAGAAGGGACGGACGGATCTGAGCCGGCGGAGCCTCCAGGGGACTCTCCGGCTGCTGTCGGCTTCGGAGCAGCGAGCTGGGCCTCACTGCACTGAGCAGGATCAAACAAGTGGTCAGTCTATCCCATAACTTCATGGTCCACCTCAGTCCGACTGAAGGACATGGCGCGATACGCACTCAAATGGTATCAGTCGATAAAAAAAAAAAAGTGCAAAAAAAAAAAAAAGGGGATTGAAAGTGATGCAGAAGAAGGGACTGCTGTATCCGGAACACCAAGTTTCTTCTGAACTTGTCTGCCACATAAATTAGAAAAAACACGCTGGGCAGAGGTTTGCATTGAGCAGGCGGATCTTTTTCCAGAGAGCTCCAGCTGATTTCAGTCCATCCCATTGAACATCGATCCAGACCGAGCTGGCTGACTGCGAACAGAAGCAGAGGAGATGTGCTGACGTCTAGCGCTCTGGGTCTGTTTCCTCCTCCCCACGCAAGACTACCCGGAGGGCTGGCGCGCACATCCAAGGCTGACCCTGGGATCCAGAACCGGGTCTGGTTGTGGAGTTATGTTTTGAGAAAGTTTTAGTGTGTGTATTCAGATGGCCGAAAGGGAGAGCGAGGTTTCACACTTTCCACCGGATTCCCCGTTCCGACTCTTCAGATTTTGGCGCATGTGTTCAAACGTGTTTGTAATAAACCAGTAAAAACAGAAGAGGTTAGATGTGGTTCAGCAGCGTGGTCTAATTCACGCAGTTTTCCAGATGACACGCCAAGATTCATAATCCCAGTTAATTAATGATTGTCTGGATTTTATCTATTTAAAAAAAACAAAGCAAACCTTATGGTTTCTATATTTTAGACCTTTTCAAAGATGTGAGATTATCTATGCACAAAATAAAGTGAATGTTGAAAGAGTTCGGAATATATCACGAATGTATCTTAATGACTTCCAGGCACAATTATTAAGTAAAGTTGTAAAAATAAGAAAGAACAACAGATATATTTGATGTCTTTGTGTCTCATCTAAAATGGGTGATATACGATCTTAATTCTCTCTAACCTGTTCATTTAAGTTTGTGAAGTGACGTGGATGTCCTCAAGCAATTGAACCCAAATGCAGCAGGAAATCTACCAAACAGATGTCCACTCACCTTCTTGTGAGACACATGGGTCTGTTTACAGCAGAGGTGCCGACAAGTCAATCAGATATTTTGGGGCTCAGTTTGAGACTAATTAAAGATCATTTCATTCATGGCGGACAACATGGGAATGTAGGCCCAGAACAACCTGCAGCTCAAAGAAGCACAACAATACATGTCTTACAAATAATGAAGAAAACATTTAATTTGTTAGCTTGGTCAGTTAATTCAAAATTTAGCTTGATTCAAGAATTCATGTATCTAACAAAAATCTGTATCTTTATCTAAATGTCTAAAATGTTGACTAATGTTAAGAATGTTCAATTAAAACTTGTATTGCTGCTGAATTTGTAGTGGACAAACCCTTCCAGAAAACGCCAGACCTTTTACAATTGCTTGAAAGTCGCAAAGTTATTAAGCAGTATTATTTCTCTGATGTTGCCCTTACTGTACAGTCTCTTATTCTTATCTTTGTAGATTATTATACCCCGTATGAATATGCATGCTCCCACCCTATACCTTTTTATTGTTTATTCACCTAAAAATGAATCAGGAAGAACTGATCCCTTAAAATCCCCAATTTAAAAAAGATATTTAAATAAACCTCAACTGTTAAACAGAACTTACCAAACATGGAGTCATTTCAACACTAAATGTCCTAAATTGTACATCAAATTGATTTGTTGATATTCTTTTCTTTGCTCCTTAAAGAAATAAATATACCACAGAAGTAGACTTAAAACCATTAAGACTGTGGAACGTTCAGGAGAGATACTGGAGGAAAACCAATATCTCTCCGGGGACTTTACAATTTCAGCTTAAGAATTTAAAAACTGTCTAAAAACAGGAAGAAAATTAGATATTGAGTGAGGTTGGCGCTAACAGAATATCTTTATTTTTAATAGGTTTGTTGTCTTTATCAATCGGGATGTTTCAAAATAATGACAGATGAGATTAGAAATCCAAGACATGATTTGGCAAAAGCAACAAGTTCCCAAGGCGGGTAAAGGTTATGAATGGATTATTGAATGTTGTAAAAAGCAAATTTTTCTTGACCCGTTGCAGCGTTTGGGCAGTAATCAACACCATGTGCTGCTGCTGTTGTGGCCCGAGGGTGAAAGTGATCAGACTTCAGGAGCTGTGAGAGTGGATATCGTCCACTTGCTTAAACCATATGGAGTTAACCGGTGTTAAGAGAAGGTCAGCAACAGTTTAAGAAAGTCAATCATTTACTTCAGGTTATTGTCCAGTAAGAGTGGAGTTGAATCCCTGAAACTGTACAAAAGGACTATAAGAGAAAAAAATATATTTGGCAGAGCAGTAAATTTTCAGGAAAAATTTCTGTAAATGTGTGGAAATACTTTTGTGGAATAAGTTTTACTTTCTGAAAATAAAGTCTAATTTTCACATATTTCACATTGAAATTCATGTAATCTGTGACAGTGTTAAAGATATAACACCATTAGTGGACACGGTTTATTTCTGCTTTTTTCTTTGATGAGAGTGATAGTGACTACAGCAGACAAAGTCCTATTATACAACAACATAATTGTCCTCACACATAAATCCTTCCATCCACAGAACCCCTTATTATTCTGTAATGTTTAAAATACTTTTTGATACTTTAATGCAAGTATTGAGACTTTGTTCATGTCTGTTTCACAGAAGATCCATTTCTCTGTGTTTGCTTTTCAGTATGTCTATGTCTGTTCTTACTGCATATGTTCTTATTTCTCCAGGAGAGGGAACCATTGAGTTTCATTTGTGGGGACAAATGATCATGTCTTCAGCCACTCACTTTCAGGTATCACAACTACCAGCATAATTAAGGGAATGTATGTCACGGCACAGAGGTCTTTTGGACAAAATACATGAACCTACAGTGTTGACAATAAAAAATTATGTTTTTGGACACATCAAACAATTATGTTAAAGATCAGTCATTTGAATGACTCTAAATGTGATTTTATATAAGTCTAAATGCAACTTTTTTCAGTTGATTATGTTACTGCATGCATATTGTGGGCTGCACAGTGGCGCAGTTGGTAGAGCTGTTGCCTTGCAACAAGAAGGTTCTGGGTTCGATTCCCAGCCCAGGGTCTTTCTGCATGGAGTTTGCATGTTCTCCATGTGCAGACGTGGGTTCTCTCCGGGTACTCCGGCTTCCTCCCACAGTCCAAAAACATGACTGTCAGGTTAATTGGCCTCTCCAAATTGTCCCTAG